>RXPK01000038.1:293979-429410 GCA_004143645.1 Protaetia brevitarsis | reverse complement strand
AGCACGTACTTGTTGGTCCTACAAATACGCATGTAAATTAGGGCAAATAGAAGAAAAAGCTGAAAGCATGAGTTGATTAAATAATCCCAAAGCAATCATACAGCGTGAGAGTATGTATACAAAGGGGAAAATGACATGTGGTATTTACAATTTCCGAAATCTAAAATAAGCATGTAAGATATTACATTTGCGACAATCACGTGCATACTTTGCGCTACTTGATGTCTTCTACTGCTTTATTCTACTCTTCTTTTTGCAAATTACATCATCGAGCAAGCAATAAAGATTTTTCTGGCGGAAACAGGTGATCAGCAAAAGAAGCCTAGATTTCTTTCAAATAAATGGATTAGCAAAAGAGAATTTAGAAAAGTGGTTGGCGTTCCACAATTTTTCATAAAAAGCAGAACTTATGGAAAGAGATCAGAAAGTTTTGACTAACTAAAAGAATTTTAGAAAACTTTAAAGATGAATCTTACCATATCGTTGGATTTTGTCAGCTTGGTAAACGATATACATTATTACATTCTGACATCCCTAAGAAAATAGCTGCAATTTTTCGCTTCTTCTATCTGCAGAAACAGGACTTGAGCAGAAGGCGCACAATCAACAACATTACTACCTCATTGATCCACACAATATTCTGCCCTCTCTTCTGACTCAGAACCCTGTAGGAGTGGTTCATCTTCAGCCCGGCTGATGGTCTAGTGGCTTGCACTTTATCAGTCGCGGGGTCCTTGGTTCGAGCCCGACGGAACTCCTGTCTGAGTGAGGTTTTCGTGGTTTTCCTTAGTCCTTGGCGAATGCTGAGAAACGAACACCTTAAGTCGCTCCATGGGCGCAGGCCTAATAATAACTCATGGCTGGGCCGATGCCCCTGTAATGACGAAAGCTGTTGGGGATGCCAAGGCATGAATTATTATTATTATTATTATCTTCACGTTCTGAACTAGACTTGTCAAGGTTCATTTATTAATTTGTTCGCAGTTGAAGTTTTGCTGGAAGTAGTTTTCATTAAAGAAGTCTTGAAGGCTGAAGTAGTTTTGGTGGTACTTTTATTTTTCTTAATTTCAAACTTTCGGTTTACTCTTTTGGGGTTTTTCACAATTTTTTTTTTGTATGGCAAAGATATAATTAAAGAAGCACGCCCAGAACGCGATAATTTTCCTGTTCAACTTGAAGATTTTGAAGGTAATGACAAAATATGCGAGGGTCTCATTGGAGCGCTTATGGAAGAAGTTACATTGGGATCACATGGATTATTCACATTTTCAATTAGGTGATCTGGAGATATATAAGGAGAATTAAAACAGCATTTGAAAAAATGGGACGATTACATGGGCAAGGTCCTGACTTTCTAAAAGAATTAGCAGTCGTTATCATCGTTGCAGCTTTAAAACCGAGCCGAAGACCAGGTTTATAATTGCCCAATACTATTTTTTCCCAGCCAGTCTAATTTTAACTAAATGTCTAAAAATAATAGACATATCTGTAAGTGACATGATAGATAGTAGGCTTAATCTGTCAAATATTTTTGAGAACTGTCAGGTTAGCGTCGTATTTAATAATAGTTTAGTTAATTGACATTTAATACCTAATAATTTAGCAATTATCTCATAAATGGGCTCAGACTGGGTCGAATATACTAATGTCATCTATCAATAATGTCACATATTATAAGATGTACAGTTTCATCATGTCAATGACACTTACTTTCAGCCCTAGGGAGGAAAACTTTTCCACTTTCCTCCCTGCTGGGATAAACATTATTAATATGTGATTTCTGCGAGCCATGTCTATTACTCCTAAATTTCTGGTGTGACTGTAGTGGCCATGCAACACCTACAGCACTGGATCTGTTTCTGCCAGTTTAGCAAAATTTACGAAGTAGTCTAACCGCTTGGTAAAAATATCCGCTTGAATCCATCTTTAAGGGTGGCATGTCTAAACAGCTCTAACGGGAGCTCCATTCGTGAGAGATATGTTTTCCTTGGAAAAATCAACATAGGAAGAAAAGTGTGCCACAAGCATCCATGCAAGCAAGTGCGGTTAGAAGTTTGCCTCTCTCTGCTGATGTTAAAGCGTTCACTGCTTTTTTTTTGCCTTCAAAGATGCTGGAGTTTTAGCGTGCACAACAGATAGGTAACCTCATTTAGTCACAAAATATTAATTTTTGACTCTCCGTGAGTTAATTAATAAGGAAATAAACAAACTGAAGTAGTGGTCAATTTTCTCACAAATCCTTTTGAATTAAAGCTACCGGTTTCGTCCAAACGAGGCCATTCTCAGGCAAGAATTAATGTTGTTACGTTGCGGTGTGCGGGCGTGCGGACGCACTACACTGTTTCACCTGCGGAAACCTGGTAAAATAACGGTAAACACACGAAGGATATACTGTTGAGGTCGCGATAGTAACATTGAGAATAAAAGGCAGCAAAAAAAAGAAAAAGAAAACCTTTAATGTTGACACGTGGTTTGACAACCAGATCGCAATTATTTATTTAAAATTTAAATAGGTAAACTGTATATAGCGGTGATTAACATAGAACAAAGGGTTACTGGCAATTACAAGTTCTGCGTTATATACAAAGCTCGAGGTGAGCGATTAGTAAAGAAAAATAGAAAAGGAAACAAAACACTGAGTAAGGAAAGTGGTAAATTATAAATAAACTAAGTAAAAATACTTAGCGGTAGCTTAAAGGCAAGGGGGCTTCGAAGCTAGTGTGTATGTGCTAAATGGTAGCACGTGTTCCTTGTGCTTTTCGAATCACAACGGGTCGTATTGACTGAATTTCGCTGAACCGGAAAGGTAACAGAGAGGGAGTGTAGTGCGTGAAGCGCTTATAAAGCCTCGCTAGGTAGGTAACAAAGGGAACAGCGACGCTGGGTAGTGCACAAAGGGTCGTAAAACTGCGGTACGGAGCATCTTGGGGTTTCGGCGCGTAAACTAAATGAATGAATTTAAAATTTGAATCTGAGTAACGTAAAAATATCGCATCTGTAACTGCCAGAACCATGGTAAGGAAAATGAAATTAAAATTGTCTTGAAATTAACGTTTATGTCGCTGATGTTGTCTATGTTTTCGAAAGGAGAAAGCGAAAAGAAATTATTAATTAAAAATATAAGTCATTTCGATTAATGCAATGGGTAACAATGATAATTGATTAATTATATTTACTGCACAATTTAATTTTATATTTTAAATTTTGACCATTCTTAATCTGCTTCTGATTCTTGCTAGAGGGTGCTTTCGTTTGAACGAAACCTCTAGCTTTAACTAAAAAGAATTTGTGAGAAGGTATAGATCATTATTTCAATTCCTTTACTTTCTTAAAATACTTATTCTATTCCTACGCTATGATTGACAAAAAAAGTGATGTTTGATGCTGGACATTGTTCCTTAATATGAGGTATAGCTGATATCAGATGTACCTCACATCGGCGCTGGCGAAGTATTCCATATCAGGAAATTTGTTTATTATAAATAAATCTGAAGTAATCAGAAGAGTATTAGTAGAAACATATAGCGCAAAAAAATTCGCATGAAAATACAACGGTCATTTCCCCTATGCTTCTTCAATAAAGAAGAATTAGGATCATTCTTAAAAGTGTTGAGGTTTGAAAATGCAAAAATCGCAAAATAAGACATTAAAGAAAATACATCTATTTGTGAGAAAAATTCTGCGGTCACTTCATTAAATTTATTCCAGGTAAAATCGCCACGCTATATAGGCGTATCAACATGACTACCTCAATAAAAACACTACGCAAATTTTATCGGATTTTCGCTCCCTAACCTAATAAACAAACCCTCGCGAGTGGGTCACGGTTGACGTGGCCATTACTATTTAATAACTTCTGCGTGAAACACGCACTCTGTCTTCGCCATAAACATTTCACAATATTCTGCATAAACGAATAGCAATCACGTAGCACATAATGTGTGTATTATTTAAGTCCTATGAATACGAAAATATACTAGACCGCGGAACACTTTCTCTGGAGAACAACCTGCGAATCTCCTAGCTAAATCTGCTTAAAATAACCAGCGGTTTCGCCGTGCGCACCCGTGTGCTTGGGTGTGAACGCTTGCGAAGTTAATTTGCAAAAACGAGGTGAAACAGAAGGGCGTTTCGCTTTAGGTTTAGCATAATAGAAAGTTCTGACATTTTGTTCGCGAACTTTAGTTATATAGGGAATTGTAAAGCGGCAAATAAAAGTTAGGCAGTGCGATGGGATGGTATAAATACATAGGTATGTAATGTGAAACATTTTGCAAACAGTATTTCCATCAAAATGCCTCTAGCGTAAACTTCACTTACGCTCTAAAATTCATAACTACGAAAAAAATTTACAGGTTTGGAGTTGGTTAATTTATACAGGTAATCTTTAATTCCTAATTTTAATGTAATGTGCGACAATCAAATTTCATATTTTTACCTCTGCCAATAAATATAGAAAAACGAGAATTTTTGCAATAGAAAAAAAATTTAAAACCGTCGCATTTTGAGATGCATTAGGTCTGTTTCAGACGAGGGAGTTTAGTTAACTCAACTAAGTTGTCAAGGAGCATACTGATGTGAACCCTTTCACACGGAGTCAACTTGTCCGTTTCGGCGGCTTCAATAGTTTCTGCAATGACAATTTAAGGAGAGAGTAAGCAGGCAACTTAGTGATCAACAAAGAGCCGCCTCGTATTGAAAAACAGGCCTCAGTTTACTAAATTTAATAAATATAAGAACTATTTGTAAGTGAATATGATTTAGGTATTTTATAGATTCGGTTGTACCTAAATTAGATTTGAAATCTATTTTTTTTTAACGCTACGTAGACAATTGTGTCATTTTTCTGCTTAAACACAAAGGAGACTATACTACAAACATATTTCAGAGTGATGATATCAGCCGATGCCCTCCACAGCCGCCAACCATACCCTTCCCCGCTTCGTTGGAATATATAAACCAATAAATTGACTTCTATTAGTGCCGAGATACGTACTGCTGTGTACTGACAAGAATTGAAAATGCAAAATGAATTTTAAAATGAAAAAGAAAAATTAAATTAGCTAGCTCAACGGATAAAATTTAAAAGGCGGAAAAGAACAAATAATCCCAGAGTTACCCTCACGAATTAAAACTTGAATCTAACCACGAAAAGTAAATTGTGAGTGAATGAAATCTGACTTTCTTAAATACCCCAAAAATTGAAAAGGTTTAATTTAAAAATAAAAGAACAGAATTTTTAACCCAACGAAGATAATTAACAATCAAAATTTATTTTACAAAAGGGTTAATTACAATTTTTGCAGAAAAAAAAAACCGTGAATTGAAGGTTCTGACCAAATATAAAAAACTGCACTTGATTCTAAATTACAATAGGACAATGCTATTTCCTATACAAAGTTTTGTTTGTTCAGGAAGATAATCCTAAATATTACAACTTCATTCCACGTGGTATCAAATTAAAACAAACAAATTAAGCGTGGACAATTTCAAGAAAATTTGCAAAAACGAAACTAAAATGCAAGAACAAAGCTTCTACTCACCCAACCCGAAGTGATAGATAATTAAAAACGAAACAGCAAAATTGAAAAACCAAAAATTAACTCTTAAAACTATAATGAGAGAACAAACACTGAAAATATATCTTCCCGAACAAAAATAATAAATGATCTTATATCTACTACGTTTACAGGTCAATATATTAACAATTATTATAAAGCGAATTCCTTGATGGACAAAATATTTCAATTTATACGAAATCAAATCTCAATATCTCAAGAATTACAAAATGGCAGCAAAGATTTAAAAATACATCTACTCACGTTAAAGTCAACCAAGGAACTGTTTGACAAAATTCTACAACACAGTCGTACAATTCACCGACAACATCTAATAGAATAGGCGTTGAATAAAACTAGCGACGCGCTAAAACAATATGATAGAATTAAATTAAAAAAAGTTAACACTAAATTAATTAAAACCTACAATTACTCTTAACCTAAATTTATACAAATATAAACATTATTGTGAAAATTCTCGGCACATTGAATACGAAACAACGAAATAATCATGATAGCAGCAACTAGGCAAACTAAAATACACTCAGACGGTAAGCGGGCGTAGGCTACCACAGCAGTACATATGGTGCTTGCCTTTTATTATATGAACAGTATATTGATAACTAAAAAAAAAAACGTATGCCATCGGTGCCATCAACAATACACCGTACACGCAATCGCAGACCGTGTAACATTTCCCCGATTTATTTTTCACGAGAAATTAGTGATGATATACGTATTTGTTTTTAACCTAACGCCACAGCGCGGTAGAAAATTATAGTAGAAGGCGCAAATTTTTACTTATTACGTTTTATTATAGGAAAAGAATGCAACAAGAGGAATATTCTATTTAGTATTTATTAGCATTATTACATATGCTCTAAAAAACCGTGAATGTTTGTAAGGTTGTTTGACAGCCCTAAATCATCCATCCATTTCATCACAACAACTTTGAATTGAAGTAATTGGACTACAAATTTTAAGTCAGTGTAATGCAAAAAAAAAGATCATTGATTCATCATTCACATTTTGTTGTTGTTGCACACACGCAACGCAACTAATCACAGTTGCCCGAAACTACACCTCCGATAGGTAATCTTCTTTAAACCATGGGCAGGTGTAACCCAAAAAAGGCAACTCGGCCAGAAAGACCTATACATTTTGGCTGAGAGTTAACTCACCGACTCTAGGTTCGTCCAACCAATTGATCCCAAAGTGCGTCTGCCTCTTCCCGTCCACTGCCGGACAGCTGACAAGAAGATGAGCAAGAGTTTCCTCCACACCACCCATTTCCTGTACAGGAAAGAGTTCACTCGGTACATGTGCGCAGTGCCCAGTTAAGATTCCTGTGAATAATCTTAATCTGTCTCTGCACATAAAGACTGCCTTACGGAGTATTTCCTCATTCAGTTGAATCCCTAGAGATTTACAGTGTCGCCACGGCGAGTCCATTAGGAGCAGTGCCTAGCAGCAAGTTTGGGCCTAACAAACGTTTTGATGCTGCCATATGAGCTACCACACGTCGGTTCTGGACCTAAGAATGGCAGCTTGCTGACGCTCCTTGCTAACGTGTTAGCTATTTCATTGCCTCTGATTCAGAGTGACATAGCACCCATCTCAATGCACATTTAGATGTTCCAACCAGCTGTTTAAGTTTTCTCTGACACCCCAGTACCACCTTAGAGTCAAATATGACAGCCCGCAAAGCTTTGAGGGCAGGCTGCCTTCCTCACCCTTTCATTCTTGCGCAGGCAGTTTGAGATGCCCTCAGCAGAAGTCTGGATGGTAATAATTTCGGCCTGGAAAATGGTGGCAGGCGCCCCTAGGCTAAAAACTTCGCCGTCCCGCTCTCCATCCCTCCAGATTCCAATGCCCATGCCATTGCATGTTTTCGAGGCATCGACAAACCAACGGGATAGACCCCGATTTGGTTCTTTCTCCAACTCTCTCCAACTTTGCTCGAGAAGCCCTTCCATCCACTACATTTTGCTCGGTAAGGCCCTAGGATTGCTTTAGATCACAACACCAACTGCAGCGGCGGAAGCCCAAGAATGGTCTCCATAGCAGCCGTCGGCGTTCAGGACAGAGAGCAGACTGGACAGACCTTATGGACCTTGTGGTGGACACCACAAGGCACCATAGCATCGGTGGCAATACGCCATCCTGACCGGGCAGAGGTTCTGCAAGACATGAACCTTTCTGTTTCTCATCATGTTACCGATCCACCTCGTAATCGTCGGCTCGACTCCAAGTTTTAAAAAGGGAAGTGTTAGATTTCATTCGAACAAAAAAATAACTAAATCTGTAAACGAGCATCAAAAGTTGTAAATTTATTAAGTATTTCTTTCCCATATCTACTCATTGTATTCTATTTATGTCTCTGAACATCCTTAGTAAAGTTTCTGCAACTTTCCCATTACCCAATTTTCATGTTTCGGGACTAAATGGTCAGGGGTAAAACGCCTAGGGATCAAACGGTCAGAGCGAAACGCACTAGAATCACATTTTACACAGAAAAATCATTTCGAAATTGTATTTACGCCTACGGATCTATATTCGACATATTCAAAATTAAAACACGTTATTCACGTGCAACAAACGTATCGATATCAACGAACGAAAAACGAAAATTTCATTCCATATTTTGCAGTGTTTGAAAGCCGATTAGTTTAATCGCACGCACATGTTACCCTTTGCGGAAAAAATAGTTTCATAGAATTTCGTTCCGCCATAAATTGCATTAACGAAATCTCGAACAGTAATGGCGTGACTTAATTGGAAATTTCAGCCGGATATCTGATAATTATTTTTAATTGAGGACAATGTTTCCTGACGGACATGTAAATGGTTTCGTTACGCCGAACGAGATTGAATTACCGAAGCAGCATAACTCCGATTGAATAACTCCACTTACCACGCAACACGCAAATGTGTTCGTTAATTGCTGGAATTTTCAACGTCATTCTTGAACATATTTTAATTGTTCAAATATCGCCATTATAGAAAATCTTCACAGTTTTGTATTCGTATTAACAAAAATAGTTGAATGCTTTTGGTTATTTTTTTACTCACAAGAATCTTAACTGGGCTTAAACGGGCACTGGGCACTAAATAAACAGGTGTATTACATAGGAAAGTGGCACAGGGGACGAGTTCTTGTGCAGAAAGAGTGAGAATTGGCGTAGGAAACTTCCTGCTCACTCCTTGTGAACTTGTCCGGCAATAGACGTAGAGAGGCAGCGCACTTTGGGGTCGATCGGTTGGAGGAATCCAGAGGTAATTAACTCTCAGCCAGATTGCGAATTTTTGATGATAATAATAATAATCACTTTATTTTCAAAAACACAAGAAAAACGTCAAAAAAAAGGAAACAAAGGAAAAACTTCTTACAAAAACAAAGTATTTGAGTGATCTCATTCAAAATCTTCCAAACTAAACAGTTTTTGTGTAATAATAATTTTTGACAGAATTTTTAGTTTAAAAAATTGCTGTATTTCTTTAATATTATTGGGAAATACATTGTATAGTCTCCATCCAATGAACTCAATACTTTTTTGAAATATTGCAGTTTTATGAATTGGTGGAAGTAAGTAATTGTCTAATTTAGTATTATAAGTATGATTAATTTAATTACAAAATTTTTATATACAAAACATAATACTTCCAATATATAGATGTCATAAAATGTTAATATTTGATGTGTTTTAAAAAATTGGTTTACACGAATACGTGATTTCAGTTCCGTAGATTATTCTAAGGCACGTTTTTGAAGAATAAAATCCTTTGTGCTGCTGGATGCACGTCCAGTAAAGAACACCATACTTTAATCTAAAATAAAAATCTGAATAGTACACCGTGTTCAATGCATCCATACTAAAACTCTGTTTTAGATGATACAACGAATAATGTATCCGTGCTAAATTCTTGCTAAGAAAGTCAACATGGGTATTTTCAAAAATTAGGTCAAGTATCTTAGTTGTGTCACTTACTGGCATAGAGAAATTTAGCAATTGCAATGAAGATATATTTTGATTTATGTTGTTTTTGATTTTAAATAGTACTAGATTTGTTTTATCTTTATTGATTACAATTTTATTCAAAGAGGCCCAGTTATTGACCGAGATAAAGTGTGATTCTATTTTTTGAAGTACAATGTTGCTGTTTATAGAAATGGTGACAATGTTTATATCATGCGCATATAAGATTATATTGTTTGTGTTTACATATTGAGGAAGATCATTGATGAATATAATAACAAAGTTGGGTATAAAACAGATCCCTGGGGTATAGCAACTTCCACTTTTATTGGTTTTGATTTTACATTTTTACAAGCCACCTTCTGAGAACGATCAGGTAAGTATATTGTGTGTATATTGGAAGGGTGATATTACACTGCGACCTAAAAGATTTATTGTGCCCTCTGTTCTTGCTGTTTTACAGCTGGCTCCCCCCCCCCCCCCGTCCAATCCTATTCCTTTTCAGAAAGTGTGGATATGAGAAGGCCCCAGTTAGTAAGTTCCTCTTGCAATTTCACGTGCTGCCAGGTGCAACGCCTTGAGTTGCACAGTGCTACGGCAATTTGAGAGGGGAGGGATGCCATTCTGTTCCCAATCTTGCTCGAGTCGTTTGCTCCTCCTTTGTTTCCTTCCTGTGAGGTACTCTCGACTTTGGAAGTGGAAGGCTTTCTAATGGAGGTCTTGCTCCAATTCCTGTTTATTAGCCATGTCGTCCCGCTAATAAACGTCATTCCTCCATGGTTGATCCCACGAGTAGCTAGGGAAGAAAAGGTCCACCTCCAGAGAGCCCCGCATGCAGAGGTAAGGCTAACTACAATGGGTTGCGCCAGGTACCCCAAGGTTGGACTAATAGACTAGTCTTCTATCCAGCCACGCATCCCATCAGCCTAGTCCGCCACCTTAGGACTTAGGTTTTTGTTGTCTCCTCTCGATCCGTGCAGTTAAGCCAAACACCCATCCCTTTCGCGACTGGTTTAACAGTTGGGCTTTCGGTAGCCGAAAGCAACAACTGGCATCGTTGTAGAACCCTGCGCAAGCCCTTAGACACGACAGTTCGGGCGAGGGGGGAATGGTTCACGGCAACGGTCTTCATTCACCCTGCTCCGGTTTTAAACAGAGAGAACGAACTTATAGCCGCCACTAACCATCTCGTCTTGAGCGAACCCTGACAAGATGGCCTTTCCCCTATCCACCACCTCGGGGACACGCCTGGTAGGTACTCCCAACCCTCAGGATCAGATAAGTAATATAAACCATTTCTTCGCAAGTCTTCTTACACTATATTTTTCCAGCTTATATCGTAAAATTGAGTGATTAACACAATCAAAGGCCTTTGTTAAATCAATTGATAAGTTTGCGCACACGTGAGATTTGTCTAAGGAAGAATAAATTAATGTGACTATGTTATTTAAAGCTGTGTTGGTGCTCTTATTAGGCAAAAACCCATGTTGACTGGAACTAAAGATATTGTTACTTAGAAAATAGTCAATCAATTTGTTGTTAACTACGGACTCGTATATTTTGGCGAATACATTGAGCAAGCTGATTGGCCTATAGTCGCTTAAGTTATTGCTGTTACCTTTTTTCTTAAAAATAGATTTGATTACAGCAACTTTTAATTCGGAAGGGAAAATGTCTTTCTCTAAAGATAAATTTATCAAATACGTAAGTACAGGCAAAAAATAATTGTAGCTACGCTTAACAATAGCGGTATTAATGTCACCATCGCCTAGAGAAGCCGCTCTCTTCAATTTTTTTGTTATGTTGACTAAATCAGCGTCAGTAACAGGAGATATAATACAAGATTTATCGAAATTGGATATATTTATCTAATTCATGAAATTCGATGACACCAGAAAGGTTATTATCGATAATTATATTATTTGCCAGATTGGAAAAGTGATTGTTAAATCTCTGACACGTTTTTTCAGTGGAAATAAAAATTTCAGGTAGTGTGTCCTTATTTGAAAGTTGCAATCTTTTATCATTAATTAAAGACCAAATAGCTTTCGATTTGTTAGTTGAATTTGTGATATACATATCGTTATAAGTTATTTGACTTTCACGAATATAATTTTTGTAAAATCTCGAGTAATTATTGAATACAGGTTGAAATATAGGAAATCTTCTTCTTTCTTTTAAAATTAACAATCTATTTTTACATTCAACTATGCTCGGTGTAATCCATTAAAAGCTAGAAAGTCTGTTTTTTTGCAAAATAATTTTTTTTCATCGAGAAGCAGATATTGAAATAATATTGAAATATAGATATAAATTGAGAAAACGCTCTGTCAGGACAATCGTGCTCATAAACTGACAGCCATGTTTCTTTTTCTAAATAGTTACAAAATTTATTGAAAGAATTTTCACAAAATGTTCTTTTATAGAGATAGGTCTTTTCTTGTGACTGAAAGCAAAAACGAAGAATAGCTAACTGAGCACAATGGTCAGACAAACCAAAATCTTTACAGGATGCAGAAAAATTGCCATCATCCCAACATTTAAAATAATGTTGTCTAAACATTTGGCTGCCGTATCACAGATACGTGTGGATACGTTTATTTTAGCAAACAGGCCGTAAATACTAAACATATCAATTTGATAGGGTGCAACCTGACTGAGAGGGCTAAAATTGACATGGGGGCACAATAGGTCTTTCTAGCCGAGTTGCCTTCTTCGGGTTAAAAAATGCCAAGTTGCTATCTACAGCTAAAGTAGTTCAACATTACATAAAAGAAATAGGGTAGTTACCATGAAAGCAAATGGGTAAATATCCCATGAAATTGTTGTTCTAAAATTGTACCAGAAGAAGGCTTGTTAAACAAAAAACTATGGAACAATACATTCTAAAGCTACACAGATAGCATAAAATCTACAACGTACTCACTCACAATCTTACACCTGAATGATTCGCTTAATTGCAAAGCAGATAACACAGAAATGAAGTGCACTTCACATTTATCCATTTATTCGAGGTTAGCGCTGCCTGCAAAGTGGATACTTTGACGACACTTGTGACATATATAATTGTGTTGGTAAAACAATCTAACATACCGCGGCGCCGTTATCATTTCACTTCGTCACAACAATGAAAATGAAAGATCAAAGCGCGTACTCTGGTAACAACAATAAAACCACCGCTGAGTGCAAGTAAAATAGCTGTTAAGTAAATAAAAATGTAATACATACTGCTGTGTACTGAATGTACTAAAAGAAAATGTAAAATGAATTAAAAATGAAAAATTAAGTTTACTAGCTCAGCGGATAAAAAAGAAAAGGGCGCAAAAGAACAATTAAACTCAGGGATACCCTCGTAAATTAAAACTTAAACGAAAAGTAAAAAGTGGGTGAAAGAAATCTGACTTTCTTTATTACTCCAAAAATTGAAAAGGTTTAAGCAAAAATAAAAGAACAGAATTTTAAAATGACGTTAATAACAATTAAAAATTTATTATTTAAAAAAAAAGAAAAAAAAGATTGTTAAATACAAATTGCAAAAAAAAAAAACCATGAGCTTAGGGCTCTGGCCGAAATAAAAAACTGCATTAGACTCTAATTTACAAAAGGACAATGCAAATCCTTTAACAAACACAAGACAAAACAGTTCAGGAAGATAATCCTTTTTTATAACAATCAATCCACGTGGTTTCAAAAATTAAAACTAACTAAATTAAACGTGGACAATTCAAGTGAATTAACACCCGAAAAATTTAAATACAAGCACAAAGCTTCTATTCACCCAACCCGAGGTGATTAAAACTAATTACAAAACGGCAAATATAAAAAAACAAAAAATTAACTCTTTAAACTAAATATATCTTCCAGAACTAAAATAATAAATGATCCTATATCTAATTTGTGCACACAAGAATATAATACTAATTATTACTAAGCGAGTTCCTTGATGGATGATATAAATGAGAATTAACGAAACAAATCTTTAAATAAAAATGAAATACCAAAATGGCAGCAATGAAAGTAAAATTACATGTACTTACACGGCATCTTTCAAAGAACTGGCCCCTCACAGGGTTTAACAATCGCATACATATAAAATTCTACAGCTGCGTGCGCTACGCACAGATCATAGAAGAAGAAAACTTTTAAGAAGGACATGAGCTACAAAAACGAACGCTGTACATATCAAAGAGTGAAAACAATTTAAAGAACTGAACATTTAAATAAATAAATTAAATAATCAACTCAATAACTAAATCTTATACAAAATAAAACATTAATTTCTGAGAAAATTTCCCCGAAACATTGATAAAGACAGATCGTAGTAAAATATGATCACTGAATTTACAACAACCGGGGTGCCAGACCACAGCAATACGCAAGATGTGATATAATTACAACTCAATAGGGATGTATTTGCAAGTCGTAACCGCCAGGTACGTCAATTTCTGCCGACAGCGAACATTATCCTCGCCCAACCGTCATTTCTTTTACGAGCTTTTTAACCTCGTTTTCGTAGAACAATCTGATCTGCAAGGGATATCATGCCGCAAAACGAAATATATCCA
Source organism: Protaetia brevitarsis (assembly GCA_004143645.1). Taxonomy (NCBI): domain Eukaryota; kingdom Metazoa; phylum Arthropoda; class Insecta; order Coleoptera; family Scarabaeidae; genus Protaetia; species Protaetia brevitarsis. The sequence goes on along the minus strand of RXPK01000038.1, from coordinate 415,310 downwards.
CCCACACGCAAACCCACAGAGATAATTTTATAACGTCATAACTGCCTTGTTAGGGGCATAAAACCAAACAAAGATCACGCGGAAATGCGTAGGATACAGGATTTACCCTTCGCAAATGATTCAATTATTACGACTCGTATACCTAAGCAAATAATCTGAATATGCGTCGTGGTGGAGTGCTTAGTTTTCAGTGCAACGGATAAAATAACGAATGAATACAATTACTAGGACCTTAGAACTTATTTCTTAGCACGAAGTAGTCAGCCGTTTCTTACCGAAATACTCAATGATAATGATAATGATCATTATAGACTATTCAACCAATATTTAAGTTAGTATTAAAGCGCATTTTTTCAAGATAATTATTCTAGGATTATTGCTCATATTTTATAGACAATACATATACTCCGTGTAAACGGCCGTTTGAATAATACCAATAATATAAATTTATTTCAATATAAACAATACAAGAGGAGATCAACAGGTACAAGAGAGCTAACTAATTACCTATATAACCTAGGGTTATAACAGAATTTTATAAAAATCATCTACACAAAAACAATTTAAATTTCGGAGTTTCTACCCAATTTTAAAATTTGAAAAACTATGTTTTTGTTAAATTTACATCAAGTTTTTTACAGCATTTTCAAGTCAACAGCAGCAGTAACAGTCCTGAAGATATCCCTTACGACTAAGAACAAAACGTCGCACTAAGTGACGACAGTTGTGTGATTATTAATTTTTTTTCGTATTACATATTAATAAAATATCTTGTATATTATAGCGTTTTTTTTAATCAAATTAAAATCTACGTTTGTAATTTCTGCACTTATTCCAGTATTAGCGAAACGTCGTTGAGCAGTGTTGCCATCGTTTAACGATCCAAATCCCTGTTTATCGTTTTATCTACAACCATTCTTCTTTTTCTGAATTAATGTTGAATTCTTGCTTTTTATATTACTTATCAGTAAGACCCTTCACTTGCCATGTTTGTATAGGCAACCTCTAAGCAATATTGAATAAGCACTCAGAAACCTCTGTAGATGATATGCCAAATTTTTAATTTTCTATATTAGGTACTTTTTTTTTGTGTTCATCTCAGTTGGCTTGACACCGCAAATGTAACATTTTGGTTGGTTTATGTAAAAATATTACAAATTTTCCCGTCAATCATAGTTAGATGCAATTCATGATAAGAAGTTTCAAAATAAGCAAAATGTTTATACAAGTCTAATATTTTTTATAGAAATTAAAAATGAAGAGCTTACAATCGTAATGTACGACCCATATCTAGGAACATCTTCCTTATTTTCAGCATAAAAAGCGTAAAAGGAACATATTTGCTATTTATAACGCTTATCACTTATTTTCAAATTATAATACCTAAAATTAACTTATAAAATTGATCATTATCAATGATTATCATTAATTCAATATATAACTTATTTTCAGTTCCTAGAGAAGACTGTTGAATGCTTTATTCCCGCATTTATTTGTTCCCAGAAACAATATTTAAATAACAACTTTGTAGTAAACTTAGAAGATCTTAACTTTTATTACATCTTTGCTTTAATGTATTCAAGGTCAATCGCTATTCATTGAAACACCTTTGCCAGGTATATCAGAGATCATCCTATTATAAATCATCAATTTTGACCTTCAATGTTGCATTGCATTATTTTTGTAAACATAGTAATAATTACATTATAAAAGACATTTAACATATTGAATTATGCTACTATCATAAAATCCCATATTACCATATATATTTATATTTAGAGCCATCGAGAACAATCAGTATTAAAGTACCTAGAAAAATGCAAATCTTTTGGGTTTATACTTTAGCCACTTCCACATCATGACACTTATTACTTGACATTTTCATTGTAAACAAAGTTTAGACCATCAAAGTGATGCCGCAACATAAAGAGAAACACATAAATCATTTAATATTGAAAAGATAATCGACATTTATTTTATTATTTACGTCTAAAACAAACAAAACTCTTCTCCGTAATCCAATAAAAACAGTATGCTAAATTGCGGTTAGTGGTTAATCTACTTTTCTATTATGTGATTTGTAAGTTCTTCCAGATTATGTACTGGTGTTAAATAAATGGAATTTTTAAGGTATGATCATATGAACACAACGTCTATGTTTAAATCGAAAAACCTAGTTGGATATGGGATTTTAGCGTTCCCGTTTATTACTCAGTCATCAAAATTTTCTCTAAGATATTGAAATGTTTCTCTGGTCGAATGCGCAATTGGACAATCTTGTTTGTACCCATTTTGTAACTCTTGATCATCCAGATATCGTGCAGCAATAAGTGTGTCTTCAAAAAAAAAAAAACTGGAATCCATTGATCTTCTTCGACATATTCCAACCCAAAACACCAATTTTTTGGAGATTTAATGTTTTTACAACAAAAGATGAGCATTTTTCGATGACCACAACGTCATATTCCGTGGATTTACTATATCCAGAAAGATAAAACTAAACCTCATCTAAGGGAAAAAATGTGTTAAGGGTATCCATATACTTTAGATTATTTTGGAACCATTTGGATAATCCACTGAAAGAAGCTTACGCAAACATTGCAGCCTATACGGATGATAGTACAAGTTCTTCTTCAGAACGAGTTGATATGTGCCGTAAGACAAATTTGTTTGTTGGAGCATTACTAAAATGCATGCTTTTGGATTTTCATCAATAACATGTCGAATGTCTTGAATGTTTTCAGCTATATGTTTAGACGGTCGACCACTTCCAGTTTTTCGACCGACGTTATCAGCCTCTCTGAATAACTGCAAAGAATTTGCGAAACGTTGTAAAAACCATTGCAATCAAACACTATTGAGGATGCTCTTCACGAACATCAGCCATACGTTCTGGAATTAAATATTGCCACTCGCCATATAGTTTCTCACCTGTACGGAAGTAACATTCGATAATTTTTGATTTCTGCTGTGTTAAATACAATTTCTTCAATTAAATGAATTTCAATAAAAATTCTTCAGATTGAATAACAAGTAATAAATGTGGCTACAGTCTAACCCAGAACATTTACATAATCTAATTATGTCTTTTTTCCGATGGCTGCTTATTATCTAACATAATTTACAAGAAAAGTTAAAAGTGCAGTATGCGTCACAAGAACCTATGGATAGGTAAAAAAAGGGTAAAAATATAAACGATCACGACATATAGGGAATATACTAGCACGGTGCGCCGTTTTAAAACTAAAACTTTTTTTACAAATTTAATATTTCTAAAGAAATTAAAAATTAAAACCTTACAATCGTAACGTAAATTATCCTATATTTTCACTATTTTCAGCATGAACATATAAAATAAACACGAACGAAATTATAAATATGCAATACACAACGTCAATAATAATTGTAAATATTTGTCATAAACTATTCAAAAAGTACTAAACAGCGTACACAACTTAATTCCTTCAATTAGAATGGCCAGCATTCATTTATTGTTGATGTTATGTTCAGCAAAAACAAAATTTTATCCAATAAGGAGATAGAAATCTCACGAACGCTTCGGTAGATTTATTTGTTAATATTAATTGCTTAAATTTACACATTTCCTTGTATGTAATTGCCAAATATCTGTATAAAAAATTGAGGACGTTCAACGCCATAATTTTACAAGGTCACCATTTAAAATAATTCCTAAAAAATTGTAGGTCTCGCAAGAGATTACTCTAATTTCATCATTGTGCCCACTGCCGGAAGATTTCTCTATTGTTTCGTTGTGCAACAAATCTTAAAATAGTTATATTACCGATTCGCAAATAGGTTAAGCGATGTTTAAAATTCGGAAAAAAGAATTGGATGTTGTAATTCAATAACCTACGCTAAGACGACAGAATTTTTGCATTAATTAATAAACAAAAATAGTTGTAAGTGACACATATTAGTTATATAGGAAGAAATATATATTGGCAATATTTCCACATAACTCATATGCGCTGTCTGGCATTGCTTTCATTTGTCAATTTATGCAAAAGTTCTGTCAGCTTAGAGATTAGTTTGTAATATTTTCTGGCATTTTTCTGTTTTAGGAATTAGTTCTGAAATAAAGACAAATGATATTCTTGTTACAAGTACTTCGTGTTTGCACGCACAGGTATGCGCTTGTATCCTCAAAACAATATTTAGGTAATCATTATGTCAGATTTTCTTATACAAAGGTAATTGTACTTACAGATGAACATTTATACAGGGTGTATCAGATATAGAGGTAAATATAATAATATGTAGCAGCTGTAATCATATACAATCAAAAAGTCTTAATGCACAGGGGTCCATTGTAAGCATTAACGAGAAAAAAAATATTTCATAAATGGCGTGGGCTAGAGCCGCACCTGTGCCCAACTAAATGCTGTCCCGAGTATACTCCCACATACACACTATCTTACACCATTACGCTGTTAGTTTTGTGTGGATCGCCGCTTGGAGTGCAAGCCACTTCGAACATTTTATTTAAATTCTTCCCGTCTCGAAAAAACGATCCTTTTCAGGACCATCATGATTTCATATAAGAAAATCGAAGCTTGATGCATCGGCAAAAGCGCGGAATGTATAGATTCATTTTCGCGCGATATCATAGTAAAAAGGCGTGTTTGCAAATTTTCTGTATCTACATTTATTTCTGTGTAATTCGATTCAATTCGTTGCGTTATATATGATTAAATAAATCCAAAAGAAATAACTCAGATTCATGTGGTACCGTTTATTAACAACTAACTCTCGAATCGACAAAGCAAAAGAAAAATATTTACGTTTTTTGCAACTACTGAAGTCGCATATCCGGGAAAATTCGAACGTCTTATCAGGATATTAAAAATAATACTTTGTAGACTTACGTAGAATGCTCTTAACAAAAAAGGAATGTTTATTTTATAAAAAAAAGAAATTTAAAATGCCTCAGTTTTGCTATTTTTACAAGGGCACACTGCCCGATTGGCCTTTATTTATTCAGAATGACGTTAAATAAACTTACGGCATATCATTAAGAATAATACTAAATGAGTGCAATGTATTTATACATAATACCACGTTTAGCGGGTGCTTAACATAACGTTTCCTTGCATCAAGCCCGGACTAAAGAATTTTTGGCTCTTTTTTTTATTCTTTAATGATGAAAACCGGTTTTGGTGAGTTTTTGCTTTATATGTCGTGTAGTTAACACCCAAGCAAAATTTACTTTTTTATTTGATACACCCTATATATATTGCATCCATGCCCAACTATCCTCAAACATCATGTCGTTCTACTGGTAGTTAAAATTATTTCCTTTTTCTTAAAGGTTTTTTTTTTAAATTTAGTTCCATAAAAAAATAAGAATATTTATATTTAACATTATTTATATTTTAAACAAAATTTGCACAACCACTTGATTTTTTACTCCATGCTATTATGGGTTATTTTATACGGTAAATAACCGTAATATTTAAAATTTAAGAATATTAACAATCATTTTCGGTGGATTTATGTTTACTAATGATTCTGAGGAAGGTTATTTACCGTATAAAATAAGCTTCCTCAGAATCATTAGTAAACATAAATCCACCGAAAATGATCGTTAATATTCTTAAATTTTAAATAAACGTGTTTTTACATGTAAAACATATTATTTATTGTACTTAAAATATTACAAGATAATTAGTCGCGCCAAGTTTCGTAGAATATAATGCAAAACAAACACATATTTTATATTTACAAGAAGATTGACAGGACTAGGGGATTCCAGTATTTCCACATTGATAATATCGTATTTCTGCTTCTTATAGCTATTACATTAATTACCAAGCACAAACGATTTGTTCAAATCTTAGTATTCTTTATATTACTCAAAGTTCAAGGTTGTGATCGGTTTTCAATAATCGATTTTAAAACTCGTTCAGACTTATAAATCATGTTATCAATATTGATAATGTTCTGGCATGTCTACAGCGACGATTGTGTAATGAAAGCGTAGTAGACAAAACACATGTATGTATAAACATTGAATCTAATAATGAAAATAGGGAAGGTGCTTTTTGCCTGGCCGTCAAAATATACAGGGTTTCCACGTAAGTGATTCATTAAAAATTTATGATGTTCTATTATTTACTTATATTTGAGATTTTGGTACCATTATCTGTTCGATTGGAACTATAAATGTGAAATACTTTAACCAAAAAATCACTTCCGATTGACCGGAAATAGAAGTCAACTATTATTTTAAATAGAATAATCTAATTTTTTGTTCATTTTTGGATTCTACGGCCATAGATATGTCAGTTCAGTCTAGCTATTCCTATAGCTACATGTTGCCGTTTTTGAGTTATTTAAGTTTTTCTTTTTTCTTAGTCATAATTATTGCATCATTGACAAATTAATATCTCGGTCAATATTGCAAATAGAGACTCTAAATTAGTGAATGTAGATATAACTCAGAAGAATCATAATTTTACAACAATTTATAAAAACCTTTTACTGTTATCGTTCACGAATTATAAAGGAATTCTTTACTTGTAAAACACCAAACATAAACATCATATTTTAACGTATTTAAAAGATAAAATTGATGTTTTGGAAAACTGGAACGTACTATATATAAAATTAATTGCGAGAACTGTGATGTTTGTTATAATGGTCGAACCACTTTAACAAAAGAATAAAACAGCATAAACAGGATATTAGTTTAAAAAGGACTACTACAGGGCTATTAATTTATCATTTAGATGAGGGTCATGGTTTTAATTTCCAAAACGTAGGCATTTTGGATGTTGAAAATAATTTTAAAAAAAGTCTTTTCTAAGAAATATTTAATATTAAATGTCATAAAATTTGTAACTTTAAGACTGATATTGATAATGTTGGTAATTATTATAACATTTTATTGGATACATAATTTTGGGAAAACATATTGTTGCGTTCCGCACTACTGTGTTTAACCCGACGAATTGATTTGTTTAAATAATAAACTCTAAGTTCTCTTAAAATAACTTTATTTCACTTTTAAAGAAAACTCTGTGACAACGGTTTGAAATTGGTTGTTGTTAAATGTTGACGGTTAGAACTCTATTCACTTACTGACTGATCTTTTCTGTTGAATTTAGTTTTTAAACTGGTACATACGATAATTTCTCACGCTAGGGATTCGTTATAGTAGAAGTTCATATGCGTGCCCTCAGACCACTTAGGGTGAGGGATTAATTAATTAGTTACGGTTGACAAAATCTAAAATCGGGCTACTTTGGTTCCAACTTCGACGATACGAGATCGTGTTCTTAGAATTAGACAAAGAATTGAATATAACACATGATAAAATTTACATTTGAAGACTGAGAAAGATTTGAAAAGGATATAATAAATTTGGCTATAATTGAGAATAAATGTCGTCTATATGAGAAAATATGATGTGAGAAATAAAGCAGCTAAATAATATTAGAAAACAAATACATAAATTTGATGCACACAAATTAAGGGTTATCTAAAGGTTATATGATAGCGAGAAAAATCTTTATCTTATATAGAAGTCTTAAATGAATTAAAATACTTAAACTAACATATGAAAATATATACATGGCGACACATAATACAAAAGCACTATGGTTATCCAACAATATCTTTACTGAATCTTTTTCTTTATTAAGTATTATTCTCACAATCAGTAATAAAGATACACTTACAACTTATTTACGTATGTACATATATATTCTACAAAATTCACCACCATGTTTAAGATTCGTAGGTTTTAATCGTCGCATAATTCCAAGGGTAATTTTTCGTATACGCATATAATATGTACGTTTTTTTTTTTGTATAAAGCGTATAAATATGAACGTAAGTACATGTGCAATGCTAACTTTGTGTTCCTGACGCAAAACAAATACGGTGATTCACTGCATAAAATGTAAATACAGTTCGAAGCCTCCACCGAAGCAGACGTATAAATAGTGTAGATGCAGGTATTGTATTGACAGTATTCGAGAACCACTTCGAGAATTGTGTTGAAGAAGAAGCAATATGTTGGGTGCCAGATTGCTTTTATCTCTGTTCATAATAGGATGTCTTATTGTCAATGAATCAAGTGCTTCGCCACAAGGTAAGCGTCTGCCATTTTAATAAAAGTTTTTAGAGTGTATTCACTAATTAATGTTTTTCATTTTTTCTTTCTTCTGATGGCAAGTACCTAACTTTAAGAACACCCTTATGTGTACACAGGTAATCTGCTTTGAGTTGTTAAGTAAAGGCATATTTATAAAGATAACAAAAGAAGATATATAATAACTTAATTGCTGGTCATTTAGTTCATATTATCGTTGTATGGTATGGAAATACCTAATTTTAAAATGCTTTCACAAACATTTATTATTTTGTCTTGAGTATAAGGTACCAAAGCATATATTGTCTTATTATTCCTATTATTGTCTCCTAAAGAATTATGGTCATCGGTATATTTATTATAGTTATTTGCAATCTTGTAAACCTGAGCCAGCTTAAACAACATTGATACCATGAAATATTTCTTTTTAAAATGTGTACCATAATTATAATGCAAGAAATAAATACCACTAATTGATTCTGATTTTATCCATATTTTACTGTTACGTATAAAAGAAAATGAATAACAAAGAGAAAAACTGCATTTCTTTTTCATTTCGGAAAAAAACTGTCGATTACTTCATCAAAATCGAAATATCAGACCAAGGAATGTTCGATTGAGGGTGTCGCTAAATTGCGTACCCTTTCTTGTCCTTTTGAATTTCTTAACCCTTCGTAGACACACATGGGTCTGTGGTATCCAACCGTTTTTAATGAATTCGTGCATTTCTCGTGTTCCGTATCACTTTCCATTGAGATAACAATGATAAAAATCAATTTTTATCCATAACGCAATGCATGATCTCTTTCTACAGATCTCAAACTACACTCCTGAATTTTTTCAGATTTTAGAAGCTAATTTTAAAAAAAGTACTAAGTTGATAATAAACCAGCGCTATAAGGTAGGGCGCAAATTTGTAGTGTGTCTACGCAGCAAATATGTTTCTATTGATCTGTCTTTAGCGGTAGTGATGGAGACCGTCAAAAAGAACATTAAAGCTGTACATACTTAATGAAAACTTGACGACACAAAGCAATTGAATCGATGATTGCAGAAAGGGTACAAGTTAGTGAACTATAATTTCGAGAAAAACGCAACCCCAGTCAATGACTTAGACCTTTCCTGCACTCAATGATTGTTAACGGCCTTATTTGTGTTCATAACGGATGCTACATCATGTATTGTTTATGCACTCGATGGTGTATCGTCACCTGAATTATCAAATGACGCCATAATCGCGAAATGCTGGAAAACATGACTTGTATCCTTTCTGCACTCAGCGATTCAATTATTTATAATTAGTAAATCTACGAGCTCTCTTATGGCGGTAAATTTTTCGATATTCTGTCTAAAAGTTGAGAATTTCCTTTCCAAATTTATAGGATATATCCTTTCTATACAAATCGACAAATTTAAATTGCTCGGCCTAAAAGGTCTGAGTTACTTAAATTTTCAGAAAAACAGAATCGATTTATTAATATGGCTAATACACAATATAACACCTCACTCGTAGCAACTTTCTGGAATCTTAACTTACGTTCACAAGTTTCATAGAAATGACGTTTTATTTTCTTATGGCGAAGTTTTAGACAGCTCAAGGATTATAACCAATTTGTTTCTACATCATCACAAAGCTCTTCTGCACATAGTACTTCCAATTGCTTGCCCTGCAGAATTTAGCAATACACAATAATAAAATCATAGTTTACTATTTCCTTTTCCAGTGAAGCACCTTCATTCACTCATCTGTTTTCGAAATTAATGAAACATTCATTAGTTATTTCTGAATTCCAACATCCTAGACTTTTAAAGCAAGAATAGCATCATATCTTTCTACTCATCATGTCGAGTTCAAACTCCACACGAACAGAAAATAAACCTTATCCATTAGAAATAAAACTGATAATGCATTCCATCTTTCGATGTTATGTCAAAAAAAAAAAATATATAAACTACACGATTTCAAAAAACTTCTAAATTTATGTTACAGGCATTCAATTAGTTAAGCATTTCTATTTTTGCTGTTAACTCAAATGTTTGGGACTAAATACAAAGGTTTTTTTTTCTTTTTTGAAACCTACCAAGGAATCCCAAGGCATTTTTCCAACTCATTTTATGGTTACGCCACTGGTTATAACGACAAAAAAGTATTTACTATGAGAATATATAAGATTGTAATAAAGACAATGAAATTTTAGATAAATCTTCACACCAAGATTATGATTACTGTCTACTCATATTCAATTACGTCTTTGGATTGATGTATGGATGCATATAGTGGATGGGTAGCACAAAATTGTTGTTCTTCGGTCAATCCTTTAATTTTTAAAAAATTCACATACAACTAGTTTTGGCCTAGCCATCTTGAGGTGTATTTGTAGTATCTGTTGAAACAAACGAAACTATTTCATTAAAATGATAAAGTATTTTAATGTTTAAAAAATTTTGGCAATTTTCATTAGTTCCAACAGATACTACAAACATACCTGAAGATGGCCTAAGACAAAACTATTGCATGTGATTTTTTAAATTTTGTGCTACCCATCCACTATCTACATCTACTTATATGTTCATTTTTATAACCGTAAACAAATAAAATCACAATGTTAAATTGTAGAAACTATTTTTTTTTTAATTAAAGGAGGACGACGATGTAACAATCCTGGAGGAACTTACTATGACGGATGCAATACCTGTGGTTGTTCACCCGAAGGATTCACCACGTTTTGCACCTTAAGAGCCTGCCTTGATACGCCAATTGCAAGAGGCTAGAGGAGAAACGATACAACGAAAATGTGTAACATATAAACTTAATAATAATAATGCTAATAAACCATGAATTCTGTTTACATATATTTGTTTCCGTTATTATAAGTTTTGTACTGTTCTAAGCCTTATAAAGTCGAGACTTATTATGAAATAAGACCAAATTCAAGGAGAGTTAGTGGATGCTGCAAGTAAATTAAAAATCGTATGATTATTTAACTGCACTAACTGCTATTAATTAAATCCTAGGTCCCAATATTAAGATCTTAGGATCGTTAGTGTCAGAAAACACAAAACTTAGAAATTCATGGAAATTGTGCATGCCCTTTTGTAAAATAATTCTATACTTGAGATAATCGGGCGCACTCGAATTACACTATAAAATTACTTTAGGAGATTATAATTGCTCGTGGTGCAGTTCGAACAGAGTATCATAGACGCCTATAAGTAGGAAAAATATCTCTCATTAATCTGTGGTGCAATTCTAGTGCACCGGAAATAATCTATTTCTTGTACCTACATTTAAACGTATCAGAGCAATAATAAAAGATCAAATAAATGACACTTACATTAATTATCTCAATACAATCCAAAATTCTATAAAATCCTCATCTTCGAAACTCTGACAATTTCTTCATACAAAGTATAGATCTACCCGGATTCCGGGAAGACCGCATGATGGGTATGGGAATGACTACACCGATCCAAATAATATTGTTAATGCTTTTGCGGACGCTTTTTCTTCTTCTTTTACTTCATCACATGACACCTCATTGCCTAATGTCATACATGACTCTTCGCCTCATTCATTTCCTTTAGTTACTACAGATGAATTAAAATCTTTAATGACTACTTTTACTAACAAACGCACCGCAGGTGATGATATGTTACCAACCCAGTGAGAACAAGTTGGTTACATTTACGTGAATTTAACGTTGTATTGGTTGAAACAACGTTAATGGTTATAAGTAACACGTTTATTATATAACCAATTTTTAACTATACATTGAAGAAACGTTATATTAACTAAAAAATCTAACGGATAGTTTAAATTTAACTAAAATATCACGTTGTAGTTGCATCGTTTATTTTAGGTTATAAAACAACGTTACAATATGAGAAATTATTAACTGAAATGTAATCCATAGTTTAAATATAACTAAAATAAAACGTTATAGTTTCACTGCTTATTTTACGTTAAAAAACAACGTGGAAATATGAAAAATTATTAACTGAAATGTACCGCATAGTTTAAATATAACTAAAATAAAACGTTTTAGTTACACCGTTTACTCTGCGTGAAAGACAACGTTGAAAAATGAAAAATTAGTGGCTGAAATGTAACGCATAGTTAGATATAATTAAAATATAAGTTGTAGTTTTCACCGTTTACTCGTTGAAAAGACGTTTGAAAGACAACGTTGAAAAAATGAAAATTATTAACTGAAACGTAACGCATATTTCAAGTACAACTAAAATAAAACGTAGTTTCACCATTTACTCTACTTAAAAAAGCAACGTTGAAATATGAAAACTATTAACTGCAATCCAACGCATAAGTAAAGTATAGTTAAAATATAAATGGTGTTAAATTTGTTTGTTTTAAAGAATGTGCTTTGCATGAATGAATGCAAAATGTATTTAAAAATAGGTAACACAATTATTGTATAAAAACTGCACTACTGATGAATGTATCATCCCTCCCCATTTCAAATAAACTCTCCACCTCTGTTGCGCATCTGCAACGTGCACGGTGCACTTGCAGTTGCTTGCAGTTACATGTCTACTACGCTAGTCTAGTGTTAGAACTTTTCTTTATCTTTATAACAAAGTTTTATATTAATATGTGATACGCAACAATCAGTGTATTTAACTAAACGGTGAGTAGCTAGGTACCCCATCAATTAAGTCTATCCAGGTTATATTTGCATATACGATGCACATTGCACGTATAATTATGTATATGCATATACACAATTGGCAAAACAGCATAGTAGCCATCTTAAAATAAGAACACTAATGTCAGAAAATTTAACTATATTCTAAAATTTGTTCTTGAGGAACCTGGTTTCTTAGTATACACCACCTTCTTACTTTATTTTCAAATATATAGGTTAGCGAATGCTGATGGTTCTAAAATCTGGATTCTTGTGTAAAAGAAATTATTCTAATTATTGTTACATGACGTCGTTGCAGTGAAGCATAACTGGAAGGGAAGGAACACTTAGTTTTCACAAAACGGGAACCAGAGATAATACGGAAGTTATAGTAACAATATACAGTGAGTATTAAATACTTTCATTCGTTTGTAATACAAAAATCTGGGAAACCAATCAAAGTAAAGATTAACTTATCCCTAAAATTTACAGCCTGTAGTCCTTGGTGTTACTTATGATACCTATTGTTTGAGTCTTCCATTTAAAGTTAATAATAATTAAACAATACATACATACAGCAGAAAGCGCAGTGAAGGACTGATTGAAATATACGCCCCAATGGACTGTTTGGGTAGAAGACCTGGATGTGCAGAAAAAGGGAAAATGTATATAGCTATAAATGAAATGACGTCGTTACTTTCTTAGTTTTGGTAAAGAATTCTATTATCTTTTTATTATTATTATTATTGTTATTATTGCATTGTATTATATTTATAGGTAATTAAATTTTAGTTTTTCTGAAGAAGCATTATGTTTCATTGAAGAGCTTATCATGAGTTCAATACTATGATGTGATCATTGAATGATTTAATTAAAATAAAATTTAATTTAGTATTGGACATTATGACTTTAATCTATAACCAATTTTTGTTATACCACATACTGTTGATTTCATACATTCGGCACCTCAATAAACTACGCAGATGTGACGTTACTACTACGTGGTTATAAAGGTTTGATATAGAATTTTCATTAACCCTTCGTTAGTGTGGTGTAGTTGCCATACCCAGTATGTAGGCAAACATACTGGGGTATGGCATACTCCACCACACTAACAAAGGGTTAACGTTGAGGTTACCGTTACCTGTAAACCGATTTTTTACGTTTTACAGAGGTGGTTTATTAAACGTTAAAATACAGCTTGTGCTAAACGTTTCTATTTAACGATATTTTCTATTAAAAATTAAACGTTAAAATAACATTAGCATATGACGTAAAATAACGCTTAATAAGTAACTTTTTGTCAACGTATTTTGTCGGGACATAGATATGTCGCTTCGACGTTGTTTATAAACGTTACGAAACGTTCGGTTACCGTTAAGAACAACGTTTTCTTAACGTTTATGTTCTTATTGGGAAGTTATTTAGTTCGTGACTGCAGATTTTCTTTTTAAAATTTTCTTTTTTAAAGTAGCAGGCGTGACTTTATATTTGGGTTCACTTTTTAATTTTGAACAACTAATCTTAACAAAATTGCGTTGTGTTCTTGGAAATGAAGGTACTTTACTCTTAAACGATTTTCATATTTCTTGGCCTGCCCTGTAAGCTAATTGACTTTAAGACAGTCTAAGTGTGTCCAGTTTAGATGTCAAGTATGCACCATCGTTTGGCAGTATTTATTTTACAATAACGCAACTAAAAAAGAAAACTCCCATTTGCTGCACACTTAGTGGACCATGCTGTATAACGTACTTTCAGTTCCTAGAGAAGACTGTTGAAAGCTTTACGCCCGCAATTATTTGTTCCGAGAACTTGTAGTATAAACAATATTAAAATAACAGCTTTGCAGTAAACTTAGAAGATCTTAACTTTTATTAAACGTTTGCGTTAATTGAATTCAAGGTCTATCGCTATTTAATTGGAACAACTTTGCCGGTGGTATTGAAAGATCATCCTATTATAAATCACCTTCAGTGTTGCATTGCATTATTTTTGTGAGCATAGTAATAATAACATTATAAAAGACATTTAACATATTAAATTATGCTACTATCATAAATTCCCATACCATATATATTTATATTTAGAGTCATCGAGAACAATCAGAATTAAAGTACCTAGAAAAATGCAAATCTTTTGGGTTTATCCTTTACCCACTTCCACATAATGACACTTATTACTTGACATTTTCATTGTAAACAAAGTTTATACCACCAAAGTGATGCCGCAACATAAAGAGAAACACATAAATCATTTAATATTGAAAAGATAATAGACATTTATTTTATTGTTTACGTCTAAACACAAACCAACTCTTCTCCGTAATCCAATAAAACAGTATGCTAAATTTGCGGTTAGTTGTTAATCTACTTTTCTATTATGTGATTTATAAGTTCTTCCAGATTATGTACTGGTGTTAAATAAATGGAATTTTTAAGGTGTGATCATATGAACACAACGTCTATGTTTAAATCGAAGAACCTAGTTGGATATGGAACTTTAGCGTTCCCGCTTATTATTCAGTCATCATTTTCTCCAAGATATTGAAATGTTTCTCTGGTCGTATGCGCAATTGGACAATATTGTTTGTACCCATTTTGTAACTCTTCATCATCCAGATATCGTGCAGCAATAAGTGTGTCTTCAAAAAAAAAAAACTGGAATCCATTGATCTTCTTCGACATATTCCAACCCAAAACACCAATTTTTTGGAGATTTAATGTTTTTGCAACAAAAGGTGAGCATTTTTCGATGACCACAACGTCATATTCCGTGAACTTACATATCCAGAAAGATAAAACTAAACCTTATCTGAGGGAAAAAATGTGTTAAGGATACCCATATACTTTAGATTATTTTGGAACCATTTGGATAATCCACTGAAAGAAGTTTACGCAAACATTGTAGCCTATATGGATGATAGTACAAGTTTTTCTTTAGAACGAGTTGATATGTGCTATAAGACAAATTTGTTTGTTAGACCATTACTAAAATGCATGCTTTTGGATTTTCATCAATAACATGTCGAATGTCTTGAATATTTTCAGCTATATGTTTAGACGGCCGCCACTTCCAGTTTTTCGACCGACGTTATCAGCCTCTGAATAACTGCAAAGAATTTGCGAAACGTTGGTAAAAAAACCATTGCAATCAAACACTATTGAGGATGTTCTTCACGAACATCAGCCATACGTTCTGGAATTAAATATTGCCACTCGCCATGTAGTTTCTCACCTGTGCGGAAGTAACATTCCATAATTTTTGATTTCTGCTGTGTTAAATACAATTTCTTCAGTTAAATGAAATTCAATAAAAATTCTTCAGATTGAATAACAAGTAATAAATGTGGCTACAGTCTTAACCCAGAACATTTACATAATCTAATTATGTTTTTTTTCCGATTATTATTTATCTAACATAATTTGCAAGAAAAGTTAAAAGTGCAGTATGCGTCACAAGAACCTATAGATAGGTAAAAAAGACGTAAAATTATAAACGATCACGACGTATAGGGAATATAGTAAGTGCACCGTTTTAAAACTAAAACTTTTTTATAAACTTAATATTTCTAAAGAAATTAAAAATTAAAACCTTATAATCGTAATGTAAATAACACGAACGATATTGTATATAATTGTAAATATTTGTCATAAACTATTTAAAGGTACGAAACAGGGCAAATAACTTAATTCCTTTAATTAGAACGGCCATCATTCATTTATTGCTGATGTTATGTTCAGCAAAAACAAAATTTTATCAAATAAGGAGATAGAAATCTCACGAACGCTACGATAGATTCATTTGTTAATATTAATTGTTTAATTTTACACATTTCCTTGTATGTAATTGCCAAATATCTGTATACAAAATTGAGGACGTTCAACGCCATAATTTTACAAGGTCACCATTTAGAATAATTCCTAAAAAATTGTAGGTGTCGCGAGAGATTACTTTAATTTCATCATTGTGCCCACTGCTGGAAGATTTCTCTCTTATTCTGTTGTGCAACAAACCTTAAAATAGTTATATTACCGATTCGCAAATAGGTTAAACAATGTTTAAAATTCAGAAAAAAGAATTGAGGTTGTAATTCAATAACCTACGCTAAGACGATAGATTTTTTGCATTAATTAATAAACAAAAACAGTTGCAAGTGGCACATATTAGTTATTCATAGGAAAGAAATGATATTACTCTCGGCGATATGGCTTTCATAATCAGTAACTATCATCATGTGCACCTTGAAATTGCTTTCACTTGTGAATTTACGCAAAAGTTCTGTCATCTTAGAAATTAGTTTATAATGTTTTCTGGCATTTGTCTGTTGTAGGAATTAGATCTGAAATAAAAACAAATAATATTCTTGTTACAAGTACTTCGTGTTTACACGCACAGGTATGTCCTTATATCCTCAAAACAATGTTTAGGTAATCATTGTCAGATTTTCTTATACAAAGGTAATTGTACCTACAGATGAACATTTACATATATTGCATCTATGCCCGACTATCCTCAAACATCATGTCGTTCTACTGATAGTTAAAATTAAACCTATTAATTTCCTTTTCCATAAATGCATTTTTTTTTAGTTTAGTTCCATAAAGAATGAAAATAAGAAAATGATATTTAAACAAAATTTGCACAACCACTCGATTTTTTACTCCATGGTATTATGGATTATTTTATGCCGTAAATAACCTTCCTGAAAATTATTAATAATCCATCGAAAATGATTGTTAATAATCTTAAATTTTAAAATAAGCGTATTTTTGCATATAAAACATATTATTTATAGAACTACTAATATTTTTATATTGCGTAGATTAAAACAAAATTACATTTTAAAATATTTGGAGATAATTAGTCGCTCCAAATTTCGTGGAATGTAATGCAAAACAAACAGATATTTTATACTTACAATTAGAAGATTGACAGGGGACTAGGGGATTCCAGTATTTCCACATTGCTAATATCGTATTTCTACTTCTTATAGCAATTACATTAATTACCAAGCACAAACGATTTGTTCAAATCTTGGTATTCTTTGTATTACTCAAAGTTCAAGGTTGTGAACGGTTTTCAATAATCGATTTTAAAACTCGTTCAGACTTATAAATCATGTTATCAATATTGATAATGTTCTGGCATATCTACAGCGACGATTGTGTAATGAAAGCGTAATAGACAAACACACATGTAATGTATGAACATTCAATCTAATAATGAAAATAGGAAGGTGCTATCTTAACGTGCTTTTGGCTGGCCGTCAAATATACAGGGTATTCAACGTATGTGGTTCATTAAAAGTTTATGATGTTCTATTATTTACTTATATTTGAGATTTTGGCACCATTATCTGTTCGATTGGAACTATAAATGTGAAATACTTTAGCCAAAAAATCACTTCCGATTGACCGGAAATGGAAGTCAACTTTATTATTTTAAATAGAATAATCTAATTTTTGTTCATTTTGGATTCTACAGCCATGAATACGTCAGTTTTTCTCTAGCTATTCTATGTTGCCGTTTTTGAGTTATTTAAGTTTTTAAGAAATTAAATATCTCGTTAATACTGTAAGTGAGAACTCTAAATTTGCTATGTTATAAATGTAGATATAACTCTAAGAAAACACCTACTTTATATTCCGATATACAGGGTGTTCAAAACTGAGGAACAAAGTGACATATTTTCAAATGCAGAAAACTCATTTTTTTTAAATAGCACACCTGTATTTTAATTCGAAATTAGGAAGTAAATATCATCCCCTATCATTTTATATCAGCATACCTATCTTTAATAGATTTTGAGATATGAGCGGCCTATTTAGGCGCGCTTTTAAAAATGTGATAATATTGAGGGTATTGTGTTTAAAAAAAATTAAAATTGAAGACTGCACCGAAGTGACGAAACACTCTGTACAGAAGAATCATAATTTTACAGCAATTTATAAAAACCTTTTACTGTTATCGTTTACGAATTATAAAGGAATTCTTTACTTTAAAAAAACCCTACATAAACATCATATCTTGATGTATTTAAAAGATAAAAATTGATGTTTTGAAAAACTGGAACGTACTATATATAAAATTAATTGCGAGATCTGTGATGTTTGTTATGATGATCGAATCATCTTAACAAAAGAACCTCAACAAAAGAATATAACAGCATAAGCAGGATGTTAGTTTAAACAGGACTACTACAGGGCAATTAATTCATCATTTAGATGAGGGTCACGGCTTTAATTTCCAAAACGTAGGCATTTTGGATATTGAAAATAATTTAAAAAAAGTCTTCTCTAAGAAATATTTAAAATTAAATATCATAAAATTTGTAATTTTAGGACTGATATTGATAATGTTAGTAATTATTATAACATTTTATTCGATACATAATATTGGGAAAACGTATCTTCACTCAATCTTCTTCTTTATTAAGTATTATTCTCACAATCAGTATAAAGATAACCTAACGACTTATTTACGTATATATTCGACAAAATTCACCACCTTGTTTATGATTCGTAGGTATTAATCGTCGTATAATTCCAAGGGTAATTTTCCATATACGCAAATAATATATGTTTTTGAATAAAGTACATAAATATGAACGTAAGTACATGTGCAACGCTAACTTTGTGTTCCTGACGCAAAACAAATACGGTGATTCACTGCATAAAATGTAAATACAGTTCGAAGCCTCCACCGAAGCAGACGTATAAATAGTGTAGATGCAGGTATTGTGTTGACAGTATCGAGAACCACTTCGAGAATTGTGTTGAAGAAGAAGCTAAATATGTTGGTGCCAGATTGCTTTTATCTCTCTTTCATAATAGGATGTCTTATTGTCAATGAATCAAGTGCTTCGCCACAAGTAAGCATCTAACTATTTAATAAAGTTTTAGAATGTATTCACTAATTAAGGTTTTTCATTATTTCTTCTTCACTACCAATTGCAAGTACCTAACTTTAAAAACAGGCTTATATTTACACAAATAATCTGCTTTGAGTTGTTAACCAAAGGCGTATTTATAAAGATAACAAAAGAAGATATATAATGACTTAACTGCTGCTCATTTCGTTCATATTATCGTTGTATGATATGAAATGCCTAATTTTAAAACGCTTCACAAACATTTATTATTTGTCTTGAGTATAAGGTACCAAAGCATATATTGTCTTATTATTCCTATTATTGTCTCCTAAAGAATTATGGTCATCGGTATATTTATTATAGTTATTTGCAGTCTTGTAAAACCTGAGCCAACATTGATGCCATCAAATATTTCCTTTTAAAATGTGTACCATAATTATAACGCAAGAAATAAATACCACTAATTGATTCTGATTTTACCCATATTTTACTGTTACGAACATGTATAAAAGAAAATGAATAACAAAGAGAAAAACTGTTTTTCTTTTTCATTTCGGAAAAAAAAACGTCATTTACTTCATCAAAATCGAAATTTCAGACCAAGCAATGTTCAATTGATGGTGTCGCTAAATTGTGCACCCTTTCTTGTCCTTCTGAATTTCTTAACCCTTCGTAGACACACATGGGTCTGTGGTGTCCAACCGTTTTTAATGAATTCGTGCATTTCTCGTGTTTCGTATCACTTTTCATTGAGATAACAATGATAAAAATTAATTTTTATCCATAACGCAATGCATGATCTCTTTCTATAAATCTCAAACTACACTCCTGAATTTTTTTCAGATTTTTTGAACAAGTACTAAGTTGATAATAAACAGCGCTATAAGGTAGGGCGCAAATTTGTAGTGTGTCTACGGAGGAAATATGTTTCTATTGATCTGCTTTAGCGGTAGTGATGGAGACCGTCAAAAAGAACATTAACGCTGTACATACTTAAGGAAAACTTGACGAGACAAATTAATTGGATCGAGGATTGCAGAAAGGGTACAAGTCAGTGAACTGCAATTTCGAGAAAAACGCAACCTGTCAATTGACTTAGACCTTTTCATGCACTCAACAATTTAACGGTCTTATTTGTGTTCATAACGGATGTACTATGATGTATTGTTTATGCACTCCGATGGTGTACGTCACCTGAATTATCAAATGACCCATAATCGCGAAATACTCGAAAACATGACTTGTATCCTTTCTGCACTCAGCGATTCAATTACTTATGATTGATAAATCTACGAGCTCTCTTATGGCGGTAAATTTTTCGATATTCTGTCTAAAAGTTGAGCGAAAGCAGAAGAATTTCTTTTCCAAATTTATAGGATACATCCTTTCTATAAGATCGACAATTCTATTGCTAGCCTAAAGGTCTGAGTTACTTAAATTTTAGAAAAACGAATCGATTATTAATATGGCTAATACACAATTTAACACCTCACTCGTAACTTTCTGGAATCTTAACTTACGTTCATCTTCACAAGTTTCATAGAAATGACGTTCTACTTTCTTATGGCGTTAAGTTTTAGACAGCTCAAGGATTATAACCAATTTGTTTCTACATCATCACAAAATCATTATGATAAGTGCTAAGCTCTTCTGCACATAGCACTTCCAATTGCTTGCCTGCAGAATGTAGCAATGCACAAAAATAAAATCATACTATTTCCTTTTTCAGTGAAGCACCTTCATTTTCTTATCTGCTTTCAAAATTAATGAAATATTCATTAGTTATTTCTGAATTCCAACATCCTAGACTTTTAAAGCAGAAATAGCATCATATCTTTCTGCTCATCATATTGAGTTCAAATTCCATACGAACACAAAATAAACCTTATTGGCCTCGGCCATCTTCAGGTATATTTATAGTATCTGTTGAAACTGATGAAACTACTTCATTAAAATACTTCATCAAATATTTAAAAAATTTAATATTAAAAAAAATTATTTGAAAATTTTCATTAGTTTCTACACTTTATTTATGAAAACTAAATTATTACAAATCATCCCAACCCCGTGCTCCACCTAAAAAGAGTACTACACGAGGCTACCTATTCTAAGTACTATATGGGTTCCATAACAATTAAATGATCCTACTCTAACAAATAACTCCCTATGATTCTTAATAACAAAATATAATAACAGTAGCCTCGCGACCATGTGAATACTACTTTTGAGAAATGATAAAATATGTGAAATGTGATCAGTTCAGCATAATCGCGAGTCTACTGTAAAATCAGTCAGCTATTGCAGTTATGTATTAAAGTACGCCCATAGAACGACTTGTCGTTATCTCCCAGCATTCGCAAGGACACTGATATTATATATATATAATTATATAAATCAATGCCGCGAGTAAGGAACATCGCAAAAAACTTACTCTGGGAGGGATCTGGAACGAAAGTCCAGATCCTCTTAGTACTGATAGCCGCAATATATTATCCTTCTGAGTGCCTAAGAAGCACGCCTCCACGTCTCCTCAAATTTCGACAGCCTTGCCGTTCTCGCGTAGCTGCTTCCTTTTTCACACATTCAGAAGTTGAACAGGAATTAGTTCCAACAGATACTACAAACATACCTGAAGATGGCTTAAGCCTAAACTAGTTGTATGTAATTTTTTGAAAAATTAAAGGATTGATCGAAGAACAGCCATTTTGTGCTACCCACCCACTACATACATCTACTTATATGCTTATTTTTATAACCGTAAACAAATAAAATCACAATGTCAAATTATAGAAACTATTTTTTTTAATTAAAGGCGGACAACGATGTAACAATCCTGGAGGAACTTTCTTTGACGGATGCAATACCTGTGGTTGTTCCCTGATGGATTCGTCACCTTTTGCACCTTAAAAGCCTGCTTCGATACGCCAATTGCAAGAGGCTAGAGAGAGAAACGATACAACGAAAATGTGTAACATATAAACCTAATAATAATAATGCTAATAAACCATGAATTCTATTTATATATATTTGTTTCTGTTATTATAAGTTTTATACTGTTCTAAGCTTTATAAAGTCGAGACTAATTATGAAATAAGACCAAATTCAATGAATGTTAATGGATGCTGCAAGTAAATTAACAATTATTATGATTATTTAACTACACTAACTGTTATTATAAATCCTGTCCCCAAATATTAAGATCTTAGGATCGTTAGTGTTCCAGAAAAACACAAGAAACTTAGAAATATCAAGGAAAATTGTGCATGCGCTTTTGTAACATAATTTTATACTTGAGATAATCGGGCGCACTCGAATTACACCACAAAATTACTTTAGGAGATCATAATTGCTCGTGGTGCAGTTCGAACAGAGTATTATAGACGCCTATAAGTAAGAAAAATACCTCTCATTAATCTGTGGTGCAATTCTAGTGCACCGGAAATAATCTATTTCTTGTACCTACATTTAAACGTATCAGAGCAATAATAAAAGATCAAATAAATGACACTTACATTAATTATCTCAATACAATCCAAAATTCTATAAAATCCTCACCTTCGAAACTCTGACAATTTCTTCATACAAAGTATAGATCTACCCGGATGCCGGGAAGACCGCATGATGGGTGTGGAAATGACTACACCGATCCAAATAATATTGTTAATGCTTTTGCGGACGCATTTTCTTCTTCTTTTACTTCATCACATGACATCTCATTGTCTAATATCATACATGACTCTTTGCCTCATTCATTTGCTTCAGTTACTACAGATGAATTAATATCTTTAATGAGTAGTTTTACTAACAAACGCACCGCAGGTGATGATATGTTACCCAGTTATTTAGTTGGTGACTGCAGATTTGTATTTACATATCCTCTCAAAATCATTATTAATCTTTCAATCGCATCTGGTATCTTCCCGAAACGCTGGAACACTGCGAGAATTGTACCAATGCATAAAAAAGGTGATCTGGAACTTCTTGCTAATTATCAACCCATTTCTATTATATCCAATTTTGAGAAACTTTATGAGAAGGCGCTGTGTGATCGTATTTATAGTTGCACCTACCATTGCATTTCCTCTTGTCAACACGGGTTCATCTCAGGTCGATCTACAGTTACCAAACTTGCATCAACATGTCAATGCATCAGTGAGGTCTTGGACAGACACGGACAGGTGGATGTGATTTACACCGATCTGACTAAGGCTTTTGACTTGATGAATCATAACATCCTACTCGTCTAGTTGAGTTACTTGGGTTTTAAATAGAAGGTAAATCGAGCACTGTGAGATATACTGATAACTGACATGAAATACCAATAAACTTCTGTCTCACAAATTCTTGAATTTGAAGTTTATTGGTATTTCGTGACAGTTACTTGGGTCTTGTTCCATCTGCTGTACGTTTGCTTAGATCGTATCTAAAACAGCGAAAATATTATGTTACCTATAACGGATACAACTCTAATAGTTTTTTTCTTACCTCTGGTGTACCGCAAGGTTCGAATT
This sequence comes from Protaetia brevitarsis, assembly GCA_004143645.1. Classification (NCBI taxonomy): domain Eukaryota; kingdom Metazoa; phylum Arthropoda; class Insecta; order Coleoptera; family Scarabaeidae; genus Protaetia; species Protaetia brevitarsis. The sequence continues at coordinate 391,169 of RXPK01000038.1, read as the reverse complement.
TGGGTCTCCTGTTATTCGTGCTTTTCATCAATGATCTGCTTTCGCAAATTGATCTTCTTATACTTGCTTGTGGTGATGACATTAAAATATTCTCGGAAATTTATTCTATTGATGATACATGTCGACTGCAGCATGCACTGGACACAATAGTTGATTAGTGTGACAACTTCAAACTTAAATGAAATGTTGAAAAATGTTTTTATGGTTGATTGTCATTTTGTAGCTTGTTAGGTGAGAAACTATAACAACGTACAGAGAAAAACCACGTTTGGAAATTAAGTGTGGTACATAGATTCACATGTCTTGCCACAGCCATTTATTTGTTGTCAATTTCGACTTAATCGGAAATGGGTTAGTATCCGATTCTTAAGTGACACCGCCTATATATTTTTTTGATATTCTGTTCAGGATAAAAGCCATATTCATTTGGTACCACTGTACCAAATTTGAAATTTTTAACATATTTTATTTTTATCTAGAGTGCTTCAAAGTTCTTACAATATTTATGTGCTACTGTAAAAGCATTTAAAAAGTACTAAAGGTGTTATATCCTCAATTTTAGATCTACAAATTATTATGATCTAAAATAATCAAAGTCTCCCTGGAAAAAACCTTTATGTTGTTAAAATTGAACTGTTTCAACGTCTTTCTAAATATCTCTTAATAACGAAGTTGTAAACATTGTAAATATGCTTATAGACAGCCTGTACATAGCGCGTAAATAACATAACCACAGTACAAAGTGATGTATTATCAGTTTATCACCTCATTTTTAAAAGCAATTTATATATAAACAAACATGAATAATGAAAAAAAAATATGACTGAATTGTTATTCCACTCATTATAAAATTTATCCGTGGCTTTATAATTTAATAAATACAAACAAACCCATGATTTACCAATATGAAAGGTGCTAATTTTACGGATAAGAAATAATATTATTTATGTAAATAATTGCAAATTGCTAGCTTCCAATTATATACTAAACACGAACTGCCTCTTAAGGTGAAGGTTTTGTATCATAATTCCTACTAACGTGCGGGGATTCTTTTTAATTACTATTGTGTAATAGTTTGTATGTACCTACATGCATATATAAACATGAATATGTAAACAAAAAGCATTGTAATGTAATGTCTCAATGTTTGCATTGCGCAACCTTCCCAATAGTGAAACACAGATTTCAATTAGATCCGTTAAAGCAGATGTAATTTCCAAGCCAATGACTACAAATTGTCAACATTGTATGCGTAATACAACAAAGTAAATTACCTCAGATATCGTTAAAGGTAACCATAAGCATATATCTAAAAAGGATATTGAGAAGAAGCTAGTTTAAATTATACAGAACGATTCTATTACGAATTCTTCCCTTACATTAGATGAGTTTTATCTACATTCTCAATAAACGTAAGTACACAATGGGTCCTGAAACAATGAAAGATTGTTCACATGAAATAATGCATTAAAATTGGTCCAAAGAACGCGTTCATCAAATCAATGAAAAAGACTTTTTTTTAAATAACTATGAAATTTATTGAGGAATAAATCATTCCTTGTATCAATGAAATCAAAATCATTGAAAATGAAATGGTAGCTTGATTAGCTCAATGAAATATGTTATTGTTGTAACGAGCACCAGGTTTGTTTTAACAACTTTATTTGGTTTACTGAATGACCACAAGTTGTATGAATTTTATGTATGAACTTCAGTAGAGAATCAAGAAAGGTATCAATACAATGAGTATTACTTGTTGATATGCTAATAGCAAGTGGCTGACTTAATAGATGTTTATTCATTATCCCAATACATTTTAGTTATTGTTATAAACCTCTAATTAAAACAATGAACTTAATTCATTCATGTAGTAATCGCTCTTCATTCACTTAATTCACTGTAGAGTAAGCGTTACAGCTTTATTTAATTGTATTGCAGTAAAAGTAATATTTAAAAAAAAAGCCAGATTGATATCAAGCATGGATGATTACCAAAAAACGTCAAAAGAAAATGCCTAAACAATTAATTGTAAAAATACTACCGCGGCAGGGGCTCATAGTCTATTGTGGAGGAATCACCATATAAGTAGGAAAGCGAATAGAAATTTGAGTTTCTGCGAACTTTTCTTTTCACTTTTATTAGTATCGTGTCCCAACATTATTCTCGATTTCCTGCTAAGAGATCACGAGTTTAGATGTACGCCCTCTAAGGGCCACACGCCAAACTCTCACTCGGTCAGCGACCATGGCGCAGGTCGGTAATTCAATCACTGCCGCAGATCTTTCATTAAGATACGCCATTTGTTCGTTCTTGCAATAAATTGCTACCCACTGAACTAACGAAGAAGGCATCATTTGATACTTTATTGCGTCCATATCGTGAATAATTTTATGAATATTGTACCTGAAAGTAACAATATATATTCGTTCATATTTATATTATTAACAAAATTATTTATTGAACGTATGAAAATATAGTTACCATAACAAATATTATCCATAGACTAATGTACAATGATTAATTATAATAATGGAACTAATTTATTTCACTAATGAATCTTGTTATTACTTAATCAAAGACTGTAAATAATATTTTATCATATCAATGATACATTTCGTTCTGCCATGAAAAATTTACTCAATGAATGCAGATAATTAATATCACGTCCCAGTATTTTGCTCAATGAAAATGTTATGCATATACTAATATACTCTCCTAATTTCACAAAACTTCTAGAAAACCATAAAACATTCCTCAAAATGTAGTAGAGCTTCCAGAAACACCTACAGCATTTGGTAAGCAACCTTCAAAATGGCTACCGCAGCTTCGTTCTTCTAAAACAATTCGAACCTCCTAAAAAGTCCTCTTAACACTGTTAGACACGATTGCTGTCATAATTAACGAATTACTTCATTCATCAATCATCTTTTATGATGATATTTGCGTTGTTATAGGTAGGTTAGATTGAGTTTGATAAACACGACGCGGTAAATTAACCAATAATATTTGATTAATATTGTGTTGATAAGTCTAGAAGTTGTGTGATTCACCGTTCAAAACTGAATAGAGTTGAAATATATTCATACGCTTCTTCATTTAGAATTTATACATGAAATAAACATTTAAAAATTGCATTGTCATAGGTAGCGACATTATATCAAAATTTAGGCTTACCATCTGTACCTTTTTGCTTGGTCTGCAAGCCTTTGTGAGCTAAAAAAGGTGTAATAAAAGATTTCGTGTGAAAACTGCCTCTCGTACAGGTTATTACAAATAGCCATAATGGTGTTCGGTTTTAGATTCTAGTCTATTTGATAGTCTACACTAGTGTACAGAATGATCTTCGGTAATAACCATGAACTATTGATATTTTCCTTTTTGATAGTAGTTTGCTACACACTGAAAAACAAAATTAATAAACATCATTTATTGAGTCGGGTTAATTATAATAAGAAAAAGATATATTGTATGGATAAGTTTTTTTATTATATTGAACAATTTTGTTTATTGACGGTCACGTTGAAAAAGTAAGTTTATTATATTAACAAAATAAAGTTTATTACTTATTAGAAAAAGAAATTATTAAGTAGTTTGTTAATTTAAAGTAGTATGTTACTAATTTGATTAAATATTTTATTATTTCTATGAGGTATAACGTGTTTTTAATACCGAGTTAATTATATTAATAAATGAATTTATAACGGTATTGATTGTTTCCAATCATTTCACTCTAACACAGTATGTTTTACGCTTTCTCTGTAGGTACAGCGTATGCAATTGTTTCTTTAGAACTTCAGATTCACATTCTACATACAGTAAGCGAAGTTTCTATAGTTCCACATAATTTTGCAGTTCCTGTATAAACATTTAGCAACACTAATAGTTCGGAAGTACCTAGAATTTCATTATAGAACATAATCAAATGGCAGAGATATTATTTTATCTATATCACAATTCTTAGAAAAATAGATCAAGTAGCGTAAAATTAACGTATAAGTATGAGCGAAATTTCTATAGTTCCACCGAGTTAGATAGATGGCGCATGAAGTTAGGCATTGTTTGCTAGTGTAAACATTTTCCAAACACTTTACAAACTGTATTTAGTGCTAAATACATACATATAACATTAAACTATATCAGATAATAACAATGCCGAGAGGTAAATTGCTAACTGAGGCCGAAAAAACAAAAATAAATTGTTATAAAGAAATGGGCTTGTCAAACCTAGCAATAGGTAAGAAAATAGGACGATCCCATCACCTTATCAATAATTTTGTAAGATTGGGTAATTTCTACGGCAAAGATCGGGTAAGGAGGAAATAAAAAACTAACGCGGAGACAGCACTCATCGATATATCGGTTAGCTTCTTCTGGTAATGTAACTGCACAACAAATAAAATGTGATTTAAATTTACCAGTAACTAAGAGACGTTTACAACAAATTTTGTCCGGAAGTAAACGTTTTCGATGGGTAAAAAAAGCTTCAAAACCACCCTTAAAAGAGACACACAAACAAGCAAGACTAAAATTTGCGAAAGATCATCAGAATTGGGATCGTGAATGGAAGAACGTCATATTTTCGGACGAGAAGAAATTTAATTTGGACGCCTGATGGTTTCAAATACTATTGGCACGATTTCCATAAGAGAATACTGAAGTTGCGATGAGTAGAAATTTTGGTGGCGGTAGTGTAATGGTTGGGCAGCTTTTACACCATAACAATAAAACTCCTATATGTTTTATAAAAACCACGATGAAATTCGGTTCTTATGTAGAACTTCTGGAAATGGTTCTAAATAGACTTTGGTGAACAAATGCCGTCGCAACTGGATATATTCAGCAAGACAACGTACCTATCCATTCACCAGACAAACAAAGGAGTGGTTCCACAAAGGAAATCAACGTAATGCAATGGCCCGCTCGCTCACCTACTTGAACCCCACCGAGAATCTTTGGGGAATATTGGCTAGGAAGGTATATGCAATAATAAACAATACAATAGCGTTAAGAACTGAAATCTGCGATAACGAAGTGTTGGAATGAGATTTCTGTATCAATATTGATGAAGTTGATAGACAGTGTGAAAGACAGGGTTTTTCAGGTTATTTTGAATAAAGGATCCAACACTAAGTACTAATTTTAGCAAAAATTATAATTTTTTTTATTTCATTTATCCATTTTGTTAGTGAATCTATAGAAATTTCGCTGTTTTAAGTTATCATTATTGTAAGTATTTCTGTAGAAAGTGTAATAAATTTTTCATTGATATCCCCTCTTGCGTTGGCCTTCAGTGCAATAAGCATTAACTTCAATGCATAGTTTGCCGAAGTTTAAGAAAACCACAGTTCTGTCAAAACTCTTGTGGAACTATAGAAATTTCGCTTACTGTAGTCCACTCTATCCAGGCATAAATGCATCTTTTCTGCAACGTATTTTATTTGTTTGCATTCATAAAAGTAGCGTGTTTAGTCTTACTACAGGCAAAATTAAGGTATTTACTACGCTCCCTTTTCTTTTATTTCTTAATCCACACGTGTTAAATACGTAATTATTATTAAATATTTAAATTACCTAACCTAGCTTTATATGTAATGAACAATAAGAGGATATCCAATATTTGACATTTTGCGTTTGTGTGAACGTTAAAGTAGGTGTAATATGCTTTGTTTTATGTGTAACACTAATTTTGCCGAGCTTGATACAGTAGTGAGACATTTCAAACATGTGCATAGCCTAAATACAAATATAATGTTTTAGTATTTTATTGAAAACGATTATCATTTATCGTCGTGAACGTCATCACGATTAGAAAAGCAGATAGTTAATAGATTTCTGATGGAAAAATTGGTAATTTAAGATTAATTATTATAGCTACAACCAGGTACCTTAATATAAACCTCTTAACAAATTTTAAGAATTTTATCAGATGGTGAAAAAGGGGAATGTATAAATAATAAATTTACGAATATGCAAAACTGATAAGGAGAATTCCAAAACAAAAATATTGCAAATAATTTGGTATGTATAATTATATATATACATTCTTTTCTCAACTATTACTTATTACCTATTTGGTGTTTCAGATTTTGAAGCCGGGACAGAAGCTATAATCCTGTCGTTAGGATTTGATAACTTATTGCCCAGCGAATTGGATAGCTTGTGGCGAGCTTGTACGAACTAAAGACTAAATCACATAAGAAATGCTGACAGAATGGACATAATAATTTGATTTGTAAATAAATAATGTGTACTAGTATTAAAATTTATTAATAAATAGTATTGGTAACTAAATTTATTTATTGCACTGTAGCACTGTGCACCTTTTTGAAGTTGGTTGTATTATTAAGCGAATTAATTATTACTAAAGTTTGCCAAATAGTGTAACCGGATTTCGAAAATGTCCTGTTAGTGTAAAAGACTTGGACCTCTTACACTAACTGCATATTTTCGAAACCTGTTCATATTATTTGGCAAACTTTAGTAATAAATAGGTATAATATATAATTCATAGTTTCCAGAACTATTATTATTAACGGAATGTATAAATTTCATATAAGCAATAAAGAAGTTAATCCATACAATCTACCACGGTTAGCAATATGATATCCATTTATATAATAATATGAACTTACTTTATTGTATCAAAACTTCTTTAATCACTTTAATGTATACCGATTTTTAAAGCAATAATTTATGTTTATTATATTCATAGTCAAGTGAATAATAAATTCATTATATCAACAATTCCCTTTATTGTAGAGATGAACCTATATATTTATTAATATAATAAACGCACATACTTTGTATTGATAAAAGTGTTCGTTGGACGAATTTAGATAAAATAATTATTGAATTAATGTACTTTTTTTATTATATTTGTGTATATTTTTCGTTCAGTGTACCCATAACTAATCCCAGCAAGTTGTTTTGTATCTAGGCTTTTATTCCGTTTGTTTTATTTCACTAAAATAGAATTTAAATAAAGAGATATTTTCACCAAATTGAAATTAATTTATATTTGTAAATTCATTTAGATGGTTATTTAAAACGGTTGAAAATGATGACACATTCAGAGAAAATTAATTTTATCCAACGAACCGCTAGAAATATGTTAAATTATTACGCATTGATTAACCGGCCCGTGGTCAAATAAAATAAAACGTAATATTGATTCAACACAAATAACAATTTCATACATTCCAACATATTTACTTGCGTATTGGGACGAATTTTTAAGGTAGAACAACAAATTAAATGAAATTATCGTCCTATAAATTAATGTAGGTGCCCTCAATAATAGCTTTCATTGCTGTTTTGTTACAAACCAAGTTGTGTGAAAATGGAAGAGTAAACGAATAATTGTTAAAGCGTTGTTTTGTTAAATAAATACCTAACATAAATGGGATGATTTAAATATAAAGAGTGTCTGTTAAAAAGAAAAACACGCTTGATTTGATTAAAATTCGGGAAAGTGGTAATTAGATCTGGAAAAAGTATCGATACATCTGCGATTATAGTGATTAAAATAAAAACTACATCATTTTCATTCTACTATAATTTTATTTTAATGATCTTTTTTTAAAAAAAAAACTACAAATAAATGGCCACTTTCAGATTTTTTTCTACATTATAAAGAAATATTATAGTTAATGACAATTCTACAAGATTTGAAATGTAAATATTTGTGAATTATATGAGTTAGCATGTGATCATAAATATTTTAATGTGATATCTATAAAATGTTTCGCAATAAAAGATAAAAGTCAAGTTGCAGTAAAAAAGCATGTGTTTTAAACAAGTTTAATAAATTCAATGACAAACCAATCAAAACAACAGATGTTGAGTAAATTAAGTGTGAACAAAGTATAAGGCGCATAAAATCCAAGAAGCGAAATGAAATATAAAAAAAAATACTTAAAAATTGTAAACAACTTTCAACGCAAAATAATATGGATATATGACAAATGCAAAGTACGTAAATATTTATTATATGAGCTGTCCACAGATATAACGATGCGACTAATAATGTGTACCCCGAATTATCTACCACATGCTGTGGAAGGTACCCAGAAATTATATAAATGAGGTAACGGGCCGTATTAGGAGAAATGGAACTTCTTGTAAGTAGAGATTAATTATGTTTCATCTAATGCAATCCAAAGTTTACAATTTAAATCTCATTATCTAAAGTAAACAATTAAATTTTAACAGATCATATATATTTGCAAATTGTATTAAAGAATGTTGTATACTTAATGGTAGATATTTTAAATATTAAGATCTCTTTCGCTCAACTAATTACTTTGTACAAATCAACATATATAAGAAGATAAAAAGTAGGACACATAAAATCCATAGTTTGACTCTGTGTAAGTTGTATTTAAAGGAAGAAAGAAGTAATAAAACAAGGCCTTGACCCTCACAAAATTCTGTAATGTATCGTACGACCGCTCCAACATCCTCAGATCAGCTACAGAAGTATTAATTTATGATTTAGAATGTAAAAATTATTAACAAATTACCAATGTATAGAGCTAGAATATAAAAAAATAATAAATAAAATATATAAAAGTAAAAAATTATTTAAAAGACAAAGTAAAATTAGAAAGTTCAATTGTAAATAGTTAGACTTAAGTAAAATTTGTAAGGAACAGACATTAAATAAACAATAAAACACTTAATTTAAACAAACAAAACTTCAAAATTATTTAAAATAGATGTTGACACTTCGCAATCTGAATATAAAATGATTCTGGAATGAACTTTAAATAAAGTTCCCAGAAGAAATTTCTAGAAAAATGCAGTACATAATCATAAAGTAATGAAGTGCTGAAGACATGGTAGAATAATTGAAAAGCATATATCTAAAGGGAGTCATCCCTCTAGTAAAACTTGAAAAGGAGGGGTGGATTCGAAAACTAATTGCGAGTTTAAGGAAAGGTCTCTACTAGTGAGCTGTTTCCTCAGTATTTCCAATGCCTCCAGATTGTTAAGGTACCTCCCTTTTTTTGCCTGTATGTAATTTTGCCAAGTTGTGATTAATGTTAAAACTGTGTTTATTTTCTTTTAAATGTTTACCGAACAAAGAATCCAAATTATTTATACAATTAACAATTTTCCCAAGAACTTTTGAGCAACTGAGCTGTTGCTCAGTATTTGCGCAACTCGAGGTCCAAACGTTTTCGTGGACGCCTTTGGTACTAAAAATAATGGCGAAAGTAAGCATCCATCTGCAGATATGACTGGTAAAATTGTGCAACTATGTGTTATAGAGTCCAAGGATTGTACGACAAACTCAACAACTTTCTGACCTTTTACAGATAAAGCACAACTGGAATGTATTTCGAGATTAAATACAGCCCATTCCTAGGGTTAGGCTTGATTAATAAAATTATCGCTTACTGATCTTAGGTGATCCATGTCAGTGCATGTAGAACAACTAAAAAAAATGTTGTTACCTTTCACAATACCGTATTATGTGGCTTTTTAAAGTGCTAAATCCACAAATGCTCTGCTTTAAAGTTTTCGCCTCCAATTTATTCTCTAGCATCTAAAACTCACCGTCAAAGATGTACATCCTGAATTATTTTTCCACCAACAATGATATTTCGAAATTTTGTGAGAATGTATTTAGTAATAAATCGTAATTTGTCCGGATGGGAGCCACCTGTATTAATACTTTCTTCCCATCTGTATTACTGTCGTAGTGACTTCACTTTTCTGAATTTATATTTGACGCCTTCGTGAGAATGCCATTTGGACTTACTCGTTCTCCAGTACTCTACAACTCTAGTTTTATAATCTAGATCAATAACACGTCCGGCTTCTTCAATATACATGCCATTTCTCCATAATTGTCTTCTTAGTTTTCTAGTGATTTTTTCACAAATTGCGCTTCGTACGGTTCCACTGATTCGTCAATTCCATTACGTCTTCAAAGGAAAACGTGCCGTTCTGCTGAGAAACTACAATTATATTCTGCAAGGCATGTAACTCACTTTCTTCAGGTGTCAACAGAATTACTTACGATATTGAGTACTTGAAGCGTCACAAGTTCAACACATTATCTGACTACGCAAGCGATTAAGAGCGAGAAAAAGGCGTATTTCACTTCTTTGTTTACTGATGGATCTGCTTGTTCTGCGTGGAGAAAACTAAAATCCCATAAATATTCTTCCCAGAAGTCGCAGGGAATTCCTAAGCACCTACAGCACGCTGATAGGATTAATGATTTCTTCATTGAGAGCGTACCAGATACTACTTGTGATCCATTTACTAAGTCCTCTTATCTCACTGGTAAACTGTAGGATAATATTTTTTCTTTTAAAACCGTGGATATAGATTGCGTAACTAAATTAATTGATGAAATTGTAACAAATTCAGCTGGGTATGATTCTTTAACTATTGAAACGGTGAGACTTTGTTGCCCTTTCTTATTACCATATATAGTTCACATTATAAACTCGTGTCTCGTAGCTGGAATTTTTCCTAACCTTTGGAAAATAGCTTTAGTTACTCCTATTCCCAAAATTAATAATCTTTCAGAATATAAGCACCTTCGACCTATAAGTATCTTACCATTTTTTTCTAAAATTATGGAAAAAGTTATTTGTTTGCAGCTTAAGGAGTTTCTTCCTACATACAAAATTATTCCTGATTGTCAATCGGGATTTAGATCTGGGCATAGTTGCACCACTACTCTTTTAAGTGTAATCGATGATTTGATTTCAAGTACTGATACTGGCTTGGTTTCTACACTTGTCTTACTTGATTTTAGTCGAGCATGTGATACTGTCAGTCATGAAAATGCTTGTTGCAATTTTATCGTACATAGGTTTATCTCCTACTGCAGTATTGTTGCTTGAGTCGTACTTGAATAATAGGTTACAAGGTGTTACTTTAAATAATATAAGCTCTCGCTATAGGCTTGTCTCGCGCGGCATTCCACAGGGACCCATACTGGGTCCGCTTTTGTTTTCAGTTTATACGTCCTCTTTTCCAAGTGTCGTTAAAAACTGTAGAATACATATGTATGCGGACGATATGCAACTTTCTCATGCATTTCACTTGTCCAGCAGTCAGAGTGGTATTATGAATGTTAGTAGTGACCTTGCTGCCGTTGCCAAAATATCGGCTGATCATTCATTAATGATTAATCCGGGTAAGTCACTGGTTTTACTGTTTGGTTGCAAATAAACGGAGCAGACGTGCCAATTCTATCTGAATATAAGAATTTGAATTTAACCTTGGATGGGAGCCTTAGATTCGATAATCACGTCTCGAGGTGCATTAGATCTGCCTATGCAGCTTTAAAGCTGATATATCCACACCGCCACTGTTTTTCGGTTAATTTGAAGAAAATCCTTTGTGAAACCTTAGTGTTGTCACATTTATCATATTGTTGTGAGGTATATGGACCGTGCTTGAGGGCGGGATACCTCTGCACGTATACAGAGGATTCAAAATTCGTGTTTGCGTTTAATTTTTGGTATAAGGAAATATGAAAGAATTTCTCATAAGTTGCCTGAGGTGGGATGGCTGAATATGAGAGACCGTAGATTGCTTATGAGCGCTTATACATTCCACAAAATTATTTTATATAAAGAAACCACTTGTATCAAAAAATTTCATTTCGTACTGACGTGCACAATCTGAATTTGAGGTTTAGGGGTAGGCTTACACCCCCTACTCATCGTACTGCTTTATTTGAGCGATCCTTCACTTATCAAATAGCAAAGATTTATAATAAGATACCGGATCAATTTAAATTGCTGAGTGCGTCTGCGTTCAAATCTGCATTTAAGCGATATCTTTTGGAGCGATAATTGTTTCGTGTGCCATTCGCAACGCTTTTTACTTTTGTTTTTCTTTTTTGTGCTGCTTAACTGCATATTCACTTTTTTGCTTTTAATTTTATTTTGCTTTTGAATGTGGTGGGGGTTCATGCAGAATATTAGGTAGTAAGGTAGTTTAGGTTTCACTTTCCTTATATATTTATCAAATGCTTCAAGGTGTACTGGTAGAGCAAGGACAGCTTATGCTGTCATTTGAAGTACGCCTTGTGATTTCTTTTTGATTTTTGACTAATTTAGTTTTCTTTATTTATTATTTTCATGTCATGCTTTATTTTTCATTAATGTGGAAGATATTATTATTATTATTATTATTATTATTATTATTATTATTATTATTATATTATTATTATTATTATTATAATTAGCTAAATTAATTACTGGCATTGTACCAAATTACAATTGTACGCAGCATATATCCTGTATGGTCAACGTGACTTTTTGAAAGTTCTTGTTTAATTACAGATCTAATAAACTGTTAATGCCGGTGGTTCAAACAAATGCACAAGTGCGTAGGTCATAAAAGAGAGTATTTTGAAGAACAATAAACTAATTTAGAGTGGTAAATTACTGTCTTTTTTATTACTAGACTCAAAGCATAAATAATGACCTCCGTACATGTAATGAGGGACACATATATGTATAACAGAGTACCATCGCGTGCAAGTTACTCGAACAAACGCAGTGTACAGCAGAACCATATAACCGCGGTGCAGTAGCTCTAAGCTTACTTATTAATCAAGACTAGAACAATGTACTCAAACTAGAACTAGGTCCGTGCTTTGTATATAGTATATAAATCCGCAACGAACACTCCTGACGTTATTGAGTTCAATATTTACAGGAAGTTTGTTCTAGTATTAATGTTTGTTCGGCGTCGGTGCGACGTGATCTATTACGGACTGTTACCGTCTATCACTTGATCCCGCCGGCGGTTAGGTTGACACGATCGGTCAGATGAATTTCTGTTCCATGCTGCCAAACTGTGGACGGGGATGGTTCACGCGGCAATTCTGCTCGGACCGCGCGACTGTCACGTGCCAACGCTTTCGCCAGGCGGCCAGACGATACCGGCCCGGTAAATCATGACGAACACGAAGCGAGGGTCCTATCGCAATACGGATAAATCATGAACTTACCCGTATCTCCACTCTATTTGATTAACGTCATTAACCTCGTTAAACTTTACGACGTGTCACGTTATCTTGCGACGAAAAGTTAACGATAGGTGGTATTAGATCTGAAGCAATGCGCTGTTCGAGGGAATTAACGGTAGCAGAAGTGCTATTTGGATCGTAATAAATATTATTGTCAAATGAAAGGTTGAAGTAACAATTTACGGAGAGAACTATTTACATTTTCGCATCGAAACTTTTTTGAGATATACACTTTTTTACTTATTTAATCGGTTGCTAAACTTGTGCATGCATATCTTAGAAAGTTTAAAAATGGAAATACTGACGACCGTATAACACTTTGGAATTATTAAAACTCGAAATTGAAATAAGGCAACATTTTTACGTCCACAGGCCATATGAGGGATTGCCAAAGACTCTGCTAAAAGGGACATTTGGACCTGGTTAGGTAAAGAAAGTACAAGGAAATGGAGGTCGACTGAAAATCAATTCCATACTAAAGCGTTAATAGGGGATGGGGATGCTGAATTTTCTGATAACCTAGTAAGACTCAACAAGAAATAAGCTAAAACAATCACTTAGCTGATAACTGGACACTATCCTCTGAAAAAGCATCTATACAACACAGGTGGAGGCAGCGAACCGTGGTGCAGAAGATGCGAACTACAGGAGGAAACGAGTTTACATGTAATCCTGCACATGTGAGCAATTGAAGCACTCAGGAGAAAATATTTTCGGGGAAGATCTATTGGAGCCCTCGAAGGTTCTCAAGTTCCCACTGGGCAGGATACTGGGCTTTATAGAGAACACCAAGCTGCTCGAGTGGAAATAAGAGACTTAATAGGGATGGTACAATGAGGAATTAAAAGTACTCAGGCAGAAACATTTCTGGAAGGATGTCTTGGAGCCCTCGAGGGTTCTTAAGTTTCCACTGGGCAAGATACTCTTTACTTTATAGAGGACATCAAACTGCTCGAGTGGAAATAAGAGATTTAATATGGACGATACAATGAACACATAGCTCAAGTGCCTGAACTATAGGTGACCACTCTATCTTCAAAAAAAAGGCAACATTTGACATTAACTCTCAACTTAATGAGAACACATTCTAGAATAGGTATTGGCTTTGTTGTAACCTCGTAACTTTCAGCTGGTAAATATTGCCAAGGGGTAAATACGATAACAAAACCAAAGAAACACTTAAGGTAAAGTCAGGTAAGTGTGTAGTAAAAATTGCATTGTGTGAAGAAAAGGTAACACTTTTCACATAATAAGACATTTTGATAAATTTTACACATAGAAGTACGTAATATATGCCCAGTTGTAAGTCTTCAATAGATACGCCTTTCATAGTTATCAACGGTTTACTAGAAAAAAAAGAAATTTTAAACACTGTCAATACTACACATTTTACCGGGCAAATGGGCAATTGTGTAACCGTTCCGCATTTTTAATATTAGTATGTTATCCTTTAGTTCGGCCAAGAGTGTAATACTATACTGATGCCTTTTTAATAAGGTATGATAAATTTACAAGATCTCTAAGTTATTACATGTTAGGAGATGTGAATTTTTATTTGTAAAACTAGTATGAAGTTTAGTACATTAGTTATATAACAGAGGACATCCGTATTTTAATTTTAAAAATAAATGTAGCCACACTTACCTGACTTTACCTTACACAATTTTATCAAATTTGTCAAGATATCTCAAAATATATAGTGTTCCGTTCAAACAATCATAAGTTTGTTCTATAACCTGACAAAAAGAAAAAAACTAAAATATACGACTTAACTGGTAAATTTCTAGGAGTGTCGGTGTATTGCGTCCGGGAGGGTGGTTTGAGCGCGTTACGCGGATGTCAAGGCGTGATCCGCATTCGAATTCAACGATCTAGATTTGGTCTCCCAAATTAAATAGTTCGTTCTTCCTCTTCGATAAATTTTACATATAGAAGTACGTAATATATGCCCAGTTGTAAGTCTTCAATAGATACGCCTTTTATAATTATCAACGATTTACTAGAAAAAAAAAGAAATTTTAAACACTGTCAATACTACAAACTTACCCAGCAAAAAGGGGCAAGTGTGTAACCGTTCCGCATTTTATATATTAATCCCTGATCCCTTTCTAATAAGGTATGATAAATTTACAAGATATCTAAGTTATTACATATTAGGAGGTGTGAATTTTTATTGTAAAACTAGTATGAGTTTAGTCATTAGTAATATAACAGAGAATCGTATTAATTTTAAAAATAAATGTAGCCAAACGGTGCCCGGTTACACACTTACCTGACTTTACCTTACACCATTTTATCAATTTGTCAGGATATCCCAAAATATATAAAGTGTTCCGTGCAAACAATCATAAGTTTGTCTATAACTTGACAACTATTATGATCTAGGAAAAAACAACATTACTAACACCACTGATATTTTATGTGAAAAACTTATAAGACCCCCAATTATCCCAATTATACTAACTCCTATAGCAAATGGAAGTGAATCAAATGTGAAAACTTTCAATTTTGCTTCAGTAACTCAAAAGCTTAAAAAATGGCTAAGGCCAAAATTCTGATCATCCATATTACACTAAATAACTATAGGTACAAAAATAATGGAAGTTTAAATTTTATTACATTTAAATAGTATATTTTCCTGTTCAATGTTATTGAAAATCGAAGTGAAAAGTATTATTAGCTGCTTAGGTGCATTGGTATTCTAATCATGATTGCTACGGCTTTCAAAAGTAGACAAAAAGTCTTTTGAAAGTTGTTTGATTGAAGTTCTTTAGTGTTTAGGTTATCTGTCAGCTGGTAAAATATATGTATATTATATTCAAAAAAACCTCTTTTGCGCCTCCGTCCAGAAACTCCGTCCTAATTAATTGACGTGACGATGATGTTTAATTATACATGCGAATCCTTGCAACAACCATAAATGAACAATCTAACTTATGTAATTAATAATAAATTTGGTCTAGCGGTACAGGGAATCATGTTGAAGATATATCCCTATAGATTTGTCAAAAAGTTGCTGAGACAATGCTTAGAATAATTTATGACGAAAACAAGTTAAATTGTAGAATTTAACCTCCCTTCCGTGAAGAATATAACAACGTGGGTTAAGAATAACATTAGATAAATGTATATTCTTTTGTCGACGTCTATTGACAACAATAACTCTTTTTCTAAATAATCTATTCTGCTAAACAGCACTACCATATGTACATGACCAACGTCCACAAAGCATCGATGCTGTTTTTCTCATTTCTTATTTGCGTGGTTAGCTTGCATTTATTTGAAGAAAAAAACATTTTCGCGCCTCCGTTCAGAAACACTTATTTTGGAGTACTTCAAAGCGGTAGAAAAACTACCGTTTTTGCCACTTTACTTTAAATTTGATTTACCATGTCTTTCCTTAATAAAAGATGTTCGATTTCATTCTATTTGTGTAAACATATAAAACATGTAGAATTTGTAACGTACTTTTAGTTCTATTTAATGGGAGGAAGCGACAAATAAAGAAGTTTAGCCGGCGAACACGAGGCCAGTGCCACGTCCCTGTTTGGCCGATAGTCGAGGGAAGCACGTGAGAGAATGTAGATCCGCAAGCGAACAAAGGAAGTCGTCAACCAGGGTCCAAAGCGAGCGGACGTGGCGTTCGGCTTGAGAGCGGTTGTTGTAGTACCCGCCATTAGGCGATGGTCACAACACAGTCACATATCTACGATATTATTATTTACTAATCTTACGGCGTCCAACAAAAAATATATTCATAAGTAGCCAAATTAACGTCCCATTACATGGCGTACAGCGCAGGACACGATAAAATGTACCATTTCAATCTGACGCACAAACGTGGGGCGGAGATTGCGTCACATTGCAGTGTAATCTCTATAAAACAGAATATAAAATTCAAAAATAAATAAAATAAAACAATCGTGCAAATGCGTTTATTCATTCTTTAAATATTAAATAGATTTAGTACCACAAATTTTAAAATATGTCCGATAAAGTTGGTACACCTACATCTAAGATGCCGTTAATTATCAGTAAAATCATTCACACTAAAATGGTTGCGAAAAATTACCTTCTCAAAAGTTGAAGATTCCATCTTGGGATAACCTTATATTTCCTCATATTTTAACCGTTTTTTTCTAAATATGCATAAGTACTTTCGTGGATTAAGAAAGAAATAATTATTTAAATTGCTTCCAGAGTAGGCCCAGCACTTTTCCGCTTAAAAATATGTTCCAATATGTTTACTATAAATTGCATGTTTATGCAGTTGCTTATGTACCCCAACTATTATCAATTTTATTGTAGTCAAAATGCACAACTTGAACTTTCGTTATATGTGGCAAGTTAAAATAAAAGTATTGAGCAACTGTGAATATTTAAAACAATACCGACAACCCTAATCTAAACAACAACCTTCATCCAATAAAACAACGCACAAATATTTATACCCTGCCTTAAACAACAAAAATTCAGTAGCCGCTAGCGACATCAGTCAGATTTGTAGAAACTAACGAACATAGCTTCAGTTCGGCTATATTTAAGTGCTTTTAGGGTGGCAATTGCTTTCAATCACAAAGGCCGCTTTGTTAATAATTAAATGTAACAATAATAGTCGAAATAAAGTTGTTACAGATAGTTCTGAAAACTTCCTCTAGATCCTTAACCACAAACTGCACTAAACTGGAAGTACGCTTCAATAGCAAACCTATCACCATCAGCAGAAACACTGAACTGAATTAACCCAGTTCAGTGTTTCTACACTGGTAATACTGAAAACTTCTTCTAGACCCCTCACCACAAACTGCACTAAACTGGATGTATGTGTCAATAACAAAGCTATCATCATCAGCAGAAACACTGAACTGGTTCAACCCAGTTCAGTGTTTCTGCACTGGTAATACTGAAAACTTCTTCTAGACCCCTCACCACAAACTGCACTAAACTGGATGTACATTTCAATAGCAAGCCTATCACCACCAGCAGAAACACTGAACTGATTCAGCCCAGTTCAGTGTTTCTGCACTGGTAATACTGAAAACTTCTTCTAGACCCCTCACCACAATCTGCACTAAACTGGATGTACATTTCAATAGCAAACCTATCACCATCAGCAGAAACACTGAACTGATTCAGCCCAGTTCAGTGTTTCTGCACTGGTAATACTGAAAACTTCTTCTAGACCCCTCACCACAAACTGCACTAAACTGGATGTATGTCTCAATAACAAAGCTATCATCATCAGCAGAAACACTGAACTGATTCAACCCAGTTCAGTGTTTCTGTACTGGCAATACTGGAAACTTCTAGACCCCTCACCACAAATACAAATAAATGGACCCTATGTCATAGCCAAAGCTGATCATCAGCGCAGAACATGAATGGTTTAACCCAGTGCCACAGTTTGAAGTATTTTTGTTCAACCCAGTGGGTTGAACCAGTTCAGTGTTTCTGTTGATGATGATGAGCTTTGCTATTGAGACGTACGTCCGGTTTAGTGCAGTTTGTGGTGAGGAGTCTAGAAGAAGTTTTCAAGTATTACCAGTGCCACAGTTTGGAGTATTTTTGTTACAGATAATTATTTAAAAATGTTGCTAGTTCAGGAAACAAAACGTAGTGAACTAAATTACAGAGTAAGGAAACTCCTCTTTTTTTTTCAAATAAGACATATAAACTCAAAATAAATAAATACGTGATGATCGATCTACTAAAATTTATATAATTTTAGATTTTTAAAAAAATAGTGGAATCAGGAAATGACAGAGCTTTAGAAGTTTTTCTTCGAATGATAAATCACTCGAGTTCCACGCTTTCAATCTATTATCACACTTTGGTACATGTCAAGGATTCACAACATACGAAATCTTTCAGCATACATTTGTTTTACGACCGGTTAATTTGTTGTTAACAAGGACTAGTTGGATTGGCCGCATCGTCGCCGGTTGAACGGTCGTAAATTAGCTGCCGCGCCATAATTTAGAATGTGTTTAGATTGCCGTTGACAAGTCGTACCGGCGCCCGAGTATGTAGCATCTGCCGGGACCCCTCTATAGATGGCGCACTTAACGTCTCTGGCCCGATGCCGTTGCGCTAAACTAAATAATAGATTACGCCCGCCATTAATATCGCGTCGGCTAATACGAGGGCCACACGTCAAAACGTACACAGCGCTCTAGTTGGCGCGGCTTGGGAGGTCGTTATCGTCCCTACGTCGGCCACTTGCGCGCGTTTTCCGGTTGTCTGCCCGTTTCGGCGTGGGGCCGGATGATTGCAATTTTCTGGACGAGGCCCCCAATGGCCCCGCAGCGAGGAGTCTGCCGGGCCAAAGTGGAGGAGGAATTGCTTGTGAGGGTCGCCTGATGAGTTTCTAAAGAGTTACTACCCGTGGCGTAATGAAAAATTACGGGTAAAACGTTTCGGTTACTGAATGACACACCTTACCAGAGGGGAAGGTATTTTTTTATTGTTGTCGTATCGAACGTGAACTTTGGTTTATTACAGTAAGATATTTGAAGCTACTATCATTCTCGTTACTGTCAGGCATTTCAATAAAATAATAAAATAGAGGGTAGTAAATAAAACCTGAAATCATAAACTTTAGCATATAAGACAAAAATTTTAATGTTCAGTGTCAATCAAGATGAAGAATTAAACATTAAAAATGCTTTAGCTGTTAATTAAATCCATAATGATTTTGACTTCACTCACTACAAAATACTGACAAAGAAATTTGAGTAATATATTAAATCGTGACAAACATACTCCAAACTGTGGTACTGGTAATGCTGCAAACTTCTCCTAGACCCCTCACCACAAACTGCACTAAACTGGACGTACGTTTCGATAGCAAAGCTATCATCATCAGCAGAAACACTGGACTTCTTGATTTTTTGTATTTAATCCCCCATTTCTTTTACCTATTAATTTATCCTACTGCACACTCTGCAGAATTGGCATTTCCAGTGTTGATTTTAATTTTTGGTAGAGCTCCTTTCAGTGTACGGGGTGGAACAAATTGCTTGTCAGAATAGAGCATCTCGGTAACCGTACAAGGTAGGAAAAAACGAGTGGCCAAGTCCCGATCTCTTTTTCTTTCTTGAGATATGTTCATTGGCGAAAACTAAGATTAGTTATATTGTATCGTTTTTGAGTTAAAGCCAAAAATTGATTTTTTCCATTTTTCCAGAACGCCTAATAACTCGTTTGACTTTAATGATACGAAGAAATTGTTTTAACAGCATTTTTACGAGCAGAATGGACCAGTTAAATCAGATTTTAACTTTATGCATTCCATTTTTTCTAAATGTAAGTCGTAGTAGG
Source organism: Protaetia brevitarsis (assembly GCA_004143645.1). Classification (NCBI taxonomy): domain Eukaryota; kingdom Metazoa; phylum Arthropoda; class Insecta; order Coleoptera; family Scarabaeidae; genus Protaetia; species Protaetia brevitarsis. The sequence continues at coordinate 370,840 of RXPK01000038.1, read as the reverse complement.
GAATGGCATAGTCGAAGCGAGTCCTATCTCTTACGGTTATCGAGATGCCTTATTCTGACAAGCAAATTGGATCACTCTGTACAATGTTCTGTGAGGATACCTGCCACAGGGCAAAGACCGTTCCTACAAGCTGAAGCAGTTCTTCACGCTTCTTCTTTTGATGGTCCCTTAATACAAGCCCTTTCATAAATTTGTCTAATTGCATTGTTCTAGTGCTACTTGCGTTCTTCATTGATTTAACTCCTCACGTTTCTTAGATAAGTTTAAATATAAACTAAATTTCAGGTAAAAGCGTCTTATTACCAATCATTTGTTTGTCTGGACTTTAATCTTTTATTGATATAATATTTACATGGCATATTACATTTGGAACATCAAAAAAAGCACACATTCCTTTGGTTTCTAAAAGGCTATGCTTGTAGTACTGCGCTCCAGCTATGTGAATTAATTCTACGAAGAAAAATTCTCCACACCAATATTAATTGTTTTTCGTTCCATCTTATCAAAGTGAAAAGCGCCCGCTCCTCCTTCTCCTTTATATATTTATTGCTTTTATAGATACGCTTATATACAACCTCATTCAGCTTTTCTTAATGATTTCTAAAAGATATTAATCAACAAATATATGTTTGTGCCCATAACACAGAAAGAAAAATCCTATTAACCCTGTAAAAGACCTTGTAGCCATATGACAACAACGAATTTAATTGAAGACATGTTTCTCTCATTGGGAGATCTGATTCACACCCAAAGGTGGCGTTGTAGCCGTTCATCTGCAATGTATTTTTGGTTATCTAACCTATAGGGGTTACATAAAATCGTGTGTCTCCATTACTATAGATTTGAACTAGTTTGAAATTGTTGGAAACGTAATGGCGTTATGTGTTCGAAGACCTATAGATTTTCTATTATACAATACATAAAATAGCAAAAGAATATGAATGAAAAATTTGTGTCCTCGTCAATAATTGACCATTACCATAATTACAATTGATCTTAACATGCATTTTTACTATGAATTATGGATTTTTATGTCATCTAACAAGAAAATTACTGCCCATGGCTGTAACATTACCATAGAACATGCCTTTTCACCTGGTATGAATTAATGGAACATTCTAAATGATTTTTGATGAGACTTTTCAGGTACAAAACAATGCAAACTTCCGACTTCTATGCATCTGCCTATTACAATTATACATTATAGCATAGGTATGAATGGAAATTGATAAAATCCATATAATTCGAACTAGAACACATGCTTATATTTTGAAAAAGAGCGTTCAACATATACGGATGTCACACACGCATAATTAAGATAATCTTTATAAGTAGATAATCCATCAGATACACCACCACCAATGCATAGTCCTACTTCTGCCAACACAATAACTGTTTATCGCATACTGTACAAACTATTTTGGCACCACCATAATGTAAATCCTGGAATTCACCAATACACTTTTCTACATTGTCCCCTAGATCCTCGTTTTCTGGGATTTTATACGCCCCACATTGTATTACATTTACAATTCGTAAAACGTTAATGAAGAATTGTACTATCTCGCATCAGGACTCGACTAACACTGATACTAGATCATCGACAATCGGAGGTAGTGATTTTACTGCCTTAAAGATATACTATGACTAAACGTTCTGTATCGATCACTCTATTAGAACATTTTATAAACTTCTTTTCTTTTGAATTGATAGACCACATACATTTTCAAACTTTATGTAGCACTCAGATTGCAGTAAGCTGCACCAACACCAACACCAAGGAAATAACCAATTTATTATCAATTTTAATTTTTATGGGAATTATGTAATAACCGAACTGTTACGACTATTGGTCAAGTGCCACAAGAATACCTCAAATCGCAAGATATCATGTCTTTGCGAAGATTTAAAATTTTTGGCGGTATACATATTTTAGTGATAATGAACTTGCTGAAACTATTACAGATATCTTTTTCGAAGTGCGTTCATTAGATTTTGTGAGAAAGGTTGCCTTACATACATGGCATTAGAACACGATTATTCGATAGGTGAACTTTTGGTATCGGACAGAGGTACAAGAGCCAGAAATCTCTAGCAATACATACAAAATAAACCCTTTAAAATGGGGTTTTAATTTTCGTGTTATCGCAGGATCGTATATGATTCTGTTCCATAACAAAAAGCAATAATATTTGATTACCAAATGACGAGGTAAAAATGCTACTCGAAGAGGTTTAGTTCCCGAATACATTCCCAATGTTAGGGTTTAGAAGAGAAAATCCTACAGCATAATGCAGCCATATGGCTACCAATTCAATTTTTTATTTTATCAAGCTATAAGTAGTTGAAAAATAATTAAAAAAATGCATAATCTAAGTACAGACACAATGGTGGGAAATCATTATTTTCCCAGATTTATTTCTGTGACTGTCTTATACAGGATTTTAAAAATAAATTTTAACCCAGAGTATATACCTAACAGTGTAACTATGAGTTTAAAAAGTCAGCATTTCAAATTAATTACACAAGCATATTGTCCTTCAGATTGCGTTAGTATTTAATGTTTCCTAAAAATCAAATAAAGTTTACTTTATTCGAAATTGTCCCAGTTTCTATTATTTTAATGGCAAACCTGTCGATAGTCTTTCCTTAAGAAGCGATGTTACCAGTTTAGTTGATTTCTGGTGATAGTAATTGCAATGTCTTTCACATTTAAATTTCACTTATTTTATCTCCCAATCCATTTTTCCTTCTACTTGCCAAACATAGATATTTCGGTTCAGGAAACAGATGATTAGTACTTTCCACTTATTCAACCGTTCCGAGTGAAAAATTACCGAAGGACGAACGCGCCAAAATCGAAACTAAATTAAATCATCCATTGCGGCCCTTTTCCGTACATCGACCGACGGCAAATCAAATTCCCAGCACTGTGCAGTTAAATCTGCTTCCGAATGATTGATTCTGTCACTCCCTCGCGCGGCTTTTCTACATACATTACACGACAAGCGCCCATCAAATATTCACAAAGGCGGCGGTGGTTTCGCAACCGGAAGACGTACGGGAAAAATTCCACGTATTTTCCCTCGAATAGGTTAGCCTTCAATATTAATGTATGAACCTAATATTGAGCATATGCTCCGCACCCCAAAAAGTATTTGAACATGGCGGAACGTAGATATAGACCGTTGACGTTGCGGCATCGATCATTGATGAAAGACCGTATCTCAAATGAAAATAGATGATTTTCTTGGTGGAGTTTTTATGCCTGGATACACTTTGTTTTTTCTTTTTTTTGTTAAATCAACCTTTTTCTAGACTTTTTAATTTTAATATGAAACAGGGTCCTTTTTTCTTTACAACTCCGAATACGTTTAGATCGATTACAAGATAACTGAATCACCCTTATAAGATATCGATGGAATTTATGCTAAGTGAAAATCTAAACCGCATTATCTTGATCTATTTTATAACCGAGAAACTTCAATTCAATTTTATACAACAAGGGAACTCATTAGAATCTATAAGAATTCTTTAAAAAGCATTTAAGCTCATTGTAATATCGACGAGAGAAATGTTAATGCAGAAGTAGCTCAAAAAACTAAGTAAAAATTTTCTCTTCTTAATTAAAAAATTTCAATTATGGAGTTAAATTTTATGTCGAGAGATGCTATTGTTTCAAGAAGCTCCAACAATTGTGTCATTTCGCTATAAATGTGATAGCTGCCACTAAAATAGACAGATTTGAAGATAAAGGCTTTTACGGAAATAAATGTTCCAAGCTCTTAATCGCACAGTCTTTTGTTTTACAATCTATGATAATAAAATGTGGCTTTTACTGATATAGTGTAAGAACAACGGTGAGTTTCTTAGCGGCTGAAGTCGTCGTTTTCAGGGGCTGGAGCGGCCTATCGGCAACACTACCCTTCGCTATTTGCTTAAGATAAGCATTTACCTGTTTTGATAGGGCTAATTAGTACTAAAGGATAGCAATAATGGTTTTTTCTCTCCGATAGCAACTATCACCCATATTTTTGTTTGTTAAAAAATACAAGAGATTATATACAATTCATCCATATACAAGCTGATTCAATCTGAGTGCGCACCATTGCTATCTCTGTTATTATTGATTCTAGAAAGTAGGATTAAATTAGCAAGGTATTAGTGTTTTTAACGCTGATTAATATGAAATATACGAAAAATTGAATGACGCATTTTCAAGAAATTTTGATATTTACGTATTTTTTAGATTGAACAGCCTGTATATTGTAAAAAATGTTATAAACTGTTCTAACAAACTGTTCTACAATTGTAATTAACTGTTACATGGTTGGTTTTTTGACAAAAAAAAATTTCCCGTGTATTCATATTTATAGTTGGTAGAACATAAGTATTTAGGACTTTGGCCACTTTGTAGGGAAAGCTACGCTTGAAAATCTGATTTGTATGCCTTGGAATTGACAAAAGATAACTATGGCGGGTTTTCCGAGCATGCGACTAGTATCTGAACCTAACTTTATTATATAGATATGTTGGTCTTTTATGCCTCACGATCTTTACATATGATATTGCCGAGTGTAGCATCCTCAGGTTAGTCATATTCAGTGTTTCAGTGTCTCTCAACATCCCGGAAACTCCCCTCCTACCCTGCATTCTGTGGACAAAGCGCATACAGCTATTTTACACACGCTGTATCCTCAATTCATCGTGTTTTGTTAAACAGCTATCATAAACTGTGCCCGCATAATTGAAATGAGTGACTGACACAAATGTACCTGGTGGGAGTACTAAACAAATGTCTGTGTATAAATATTGCCTTCAGAGCTAGAATTGCCTTTTTGATAAGGTGAGAGGTGTTCTGTCTGAAACGCAGAGACGTGTCCAACAACAGGCCAAGATCTTTCACGCATTCAGCGGGTGCAATTTGATTTGATCCAATGTGAATATCCAATGGATATTGCACCGATTGATGAGATGTTTTGGGTCCGAATACTATCATTTCTGTTTTCAAAAGATTGATCTGAAGTTGATGCTCATCGCAAAAAAGATGATGCAAGTCCTCGTTAATTTTACGTTGGGCTTCGGGGTATTGTAAGGGGCTAAAGGAAAGATACAGTTGTGTATCGTCAGCGTACATGTCATATTCACAATGTTTAATGACAGAAGGAAGATTATTAATATTGATTTTAGTTTCACTGTTGTATCAAGCTAAGTATGTTTGTATGGTATTTAAAATATGAATATCTTAAACAAATGTATTGTAACGCTACATGCAAATTTCCCAAGTCAGTGCAAACCATTCAGAAATGATACAAACAAATTCCTAACCCCAAAATTTGCTGAACGTATTAAAATGAAATTTCTTATAAGTATCATAAAATTTAGATTAGAATGTTATAATAATACGTTTATTTTCAGGTAGATTTGACGAGGAATACCTTCTAAAAGCACGATTTCTGCGGACATCGGATTGGTCAGGAATGGTCGGGTATCAGATAGGGGCCCTGGTACACCGTAGGTACTTCAGATCACGGAGGATGGTTCGATCAGGACAGGAACATTACTCGGGAAAATCGTCGTTGAAGAAAAAATATCCAAAAGTAATAGGTAATTTGGATAATATTTATGTGATAAACTTTGCTTAATAATTAACAATTATTTTTAGGTTGTAATTTGGAATAAAATTGGATTTTTTCAAAATAGCCGTTAAATTTGACGAAAACAAATTGAGACACGTCTCTGACGAAGGTTGGCTGTTGAATCGTTTCGAATTGAAAACTTTTAACCGACTTGAAAGCGATTGTCTTCGACAAGGAGTACCACTGTCACAGAATGTCCGTTAATTTCACCGACGTGAGGGGAATATACATTGTTTAATACATGAGAATGCCCATGTGACCAAATGGACTGTCGAATGTTTAAACGAAATGAAAATAAATAATTATTGCAAAATTCTGGAATCACCTTACAATTAGAATATAAGAAAGGTAGGTGTCTCTAGATCATGAGAAAAATACATTTAAAATTTTTAAACACTTATTACTATATAAAATTAACAATCTTAAAAGTCGTTACTGTACACAAAAATGTAGGCAACTATATATACACATAGAATTGTGACAGAACTCAATTTCCAGCAATTTACCATGTTTTTCTGTTGACATATCAATGCAATTGGAATGCCAATGCATATAAAAACATTATTAAACTAAATTTAAATGAAATTAATACACTGTAAAAATAAAAATGTTCATTTAAATTGAACTTGGATTCAAAATTGATCTGTCAAAATATCATTATTATAAAAATATATCATTTTATATCCTTTTCTTATTATATCTAATTAGTTTTAAGTGCAAAGTAAAATAGTAACTTTACATTTAAATAGTCTCGAGTATACATTCCATAACAGTATATACAAACTACGCCGCCTTAATCGAAAGCTTGCAGTAGAGTCATCTTTTACATAAGCGTGAATACCAATGTTGTTATTATAGATAGATATATAGTAACTTATATAAAGTGATATTATTTTTCTTCGTAGAATTTAAAAATAGAATAATATATAGGGTATTCTATTTAAAATAACGGAGTAAGTATGCGTTTTCCTACTTTTGGAACACGCTATATTGACAAAAGTATTTCTAGATTATGTAGCATTGAATTCTGCAAAACTTTTATATAAAAACCTTTTCCCTAAAATCAAAAATAAAGCTGTAATCAAAAACCAGTCTTCGGTTGGACACATGTACACCTTTCTTTTTGTCTGATGCTCAAACGCTAACCAATGGTATACTAAAAATAAAAATTTAATTTCTTTTTTTTGTTATTGAAATTTGACTCACTCTAATAACAACATAAGTAATAAATTGCTACCTATAATACAGCTTCAGTAATAATAGACGGACACGCTATTTCTGCACACTATCGTTACAAACTCTCATCGAAAAATCTTCCGAATTCATGGTACACAGAGGATTTACTTTGAGAAACTGTTTTAGCTAGATTTAATAGGTGAAATTACAAAACTTGGACATTAATTTTTTCCTTTAGTGCAAGAAAAATCCCTACTACTGATTACTTGTATACTAACAGGAGGATATGATGAAAATTTCCTCAAGGACCTTCTCTGAAACCGCTCAAGTATGCAAATTTGTCACAATCTCAACCTACTTGGAATAGCCGTCACGTATATCTCACATAAATTACTTTTTAATTTATTATTAAAACGCGAAACTAATTTAAAACCGCTTTACAAAACCCCTATATAGGAACACACGAAGAACAGGAAGACTCACGCACAAAACTTTTATCGGCGGAAACTTTCGCCGCTTAATTTCCAAAGTTTATTATTTACACTTGCGTCGAATACGTGGACCAGTCCTCTCCCAGATCGAAATCGTGGCGAATTTCTTCATCAAAATAATAAGATAGGTTTCCGCGTTAGGAATGATGGAGTGGCGCGGAAAGGCGCGGGAGGGCGAAGAGCTATCGGTTTAAGTGAAATATGTTTGTCCATTAATCTCCGCGGGTCGGCAGTCCGAAACTCCTCCGCCGAGATACGAAATTAACCCGACTTCCACACTTATCGCGTCCGCTCCGGTAATAAATGTCTAGTTCGGAAAACTGGCCCTCCAGACCGAATATCGAGAGAAGTATTATCTAATCCGCCGCATAATATGTTCCACATATATAACGGTTAGGTACAAGTAACACGGGATTTTGCGCCGAACGAAGTTTCCATTTCGACGGCGACGCACTATCAATCAATATTATCCGAAAGTTACACGGAACGAACTCCAGATACAACAAACTTCTTGCGAACTTGGGGATATTCGTCTCGCCTAGCGCTATAGATAGCCTACACAAAGCGAAAACACGCTAATCAATATAAATAGATAAAAAGTTGGTGTTTGCAGAGTGAGAAATTCGAGCATTGTTTGAATTTATTTTAACAAGTTCTTGAGCTAAATTAAGAGGAAGCACAACTGTAAGATGCATTTGTATTACTAGAAATGCTGTTGGCAGGAGCACCTTATAGATTACTGGATAAATTTTTACCCTTAGAATTGTGATCGTCTTATTTAGGTGGTATTCATCCAAACCTTTTGGTATCAGCTCACTTATTTCATGTTGTTTTTAACTCTTGTGTTTCATCAGTATTTGCGAAGGGCAGAGTCTATACAGGAATGGCACTAAGAAAGCCAAACGGAAACTTCACTGAAAGTGAAGAAGAACGGGCTCTCCTCCTTCTAGAGACTCACTTCCTAGAAAGCAACTACCTCGAAAAATCTTTACAAAGAATATAGAAAGCCAACTGTAGATGCTACTATATAGCACCGAACAGTTAAAATGGACCATAAGTACTAGCGATGAAACATGCGAATATTCGCATGTTTTTGAATATTCGCATTCGCATTCGCAATAAATATGCGAATATTGCGAAGATCGAATTATCCATTTTAACAGGTAAAAGTTACCTGTTAAAATAAAAAAAAAAAACTAATATTCCAATTCATTGAAATTCTAAAACAACCTTTTGAGCACAAATTTGCAGTTTACATTATAATAACCATCAATAACCTCAAAACTAAACTTGAATTGACAAGAATAAGTCGAAACGATTCGGTTGTACTTGACTAGTTTCGCCGCGGGAATGGAGAAATTTAATTCTCTGAGTGTGCTTAATGTAAGTGTTCGTATAGTTGTAAACTGAAAACTAATAGATGACGCTAGTAAAGTTAAAGAGTTAATATTCGCATTCGCATTCGCATTCGCGAATGTCTAGTGCACATATTCGCATTCGCGAATGTGTAAAATCACGTATTCGTTACATCACTAATAAGTACCATTCAGCCTTTTAAAACACCGGGAGCAGACGGGATTCTTCCAATCTTACTTCAGAAAGGGCAGGAAGAAGGAGAAAACAGGGAAAAAGGACACTATGTGATTTTATTTTATTGATTTGACGAATGCCTTCGGTCATGTCGATCACAGTTTACTGCTCCACAAGTTGGAAAGATATGGTATCAATGGGGTGTCTCTTCGATGGTTCCAAAGTTACCCGTCCGAACGTAAACAGAGGGTAGTTATTGATGAATTTCAATCCAATTTAGGTGTAGTAACGAAAGGCATTCTCCAGGGTTCTGTTCTGGGGCCTATTCTTTTTCTAATCTTTATTAATGACCTTCCATATTATTTAAAAAACGATCACGTGATATTATATGCAGATGATATTACCTTCACTCTGGAGTCAAATAATATTTACGACCTTTTCCGCGATTGCAATATAGTCTACAACCGTTTGTGTCAATGGCTATCCCAAAATAGTTTAATTATAAACACTGATACGACAAGATGCATTTTGTTCCAGAATAAACACAAACATCAGTTTCCAATTTTCAACTTACACAATAAAGTAGTTCCGTTTGTTCAGAACTGTAAACTACTGGGAGTGACCATTGAGGAGAACCTCCATTGGGGGTCTCATATTGATAATCTCTGTGGAGAATTGGCTCGAGTGTGTTTCGCTCTTATTAATCTTAAAAGATCATGTAGCTTAGAAGTACTCAAAATTTATTATTACTCTAACTTTTACTCCAAGATGACCTTTGGGATTATTCACTGGGGTTGTGGCGTCAGCAACTATCGAATATTTTTATTACAGAAAAGGGCTTTAGGAATTATTTTTAGTCTCCCATGGCGTCAATCTTACATTCTTGATGTAGTCTGTTTCGTACATAAGTATAAGCAAAAATTTTGTGCTGATAGGCCACGAGATTTGATTACAATTTGAGAAATATAGATTATCTGTTATCACCACGACACAAAACTGCTCGTTTTCAAAAAAATTTAAGCTTCTTGGCATGCAAACTTTATAATGTTTTACCTAACAACTTAAAGTCAATAGTTAGTTATAAATTATTTCGTTGTAATGTAAAAAAATATTTATGTAACTTAAGTTGTTATTCTCTAGATGATTTCTGTAATGCAAATAGCTCTTAGTATGCACACTGCTTTGTTTATTGTCTGTTTTATTCTTTATTATTATTATTTTTTTCCCTTTGACGTTATTTTCTTATGTGCTTTTGTGCCATATCTCAAATAAAGATTATTATTATTATTATTATGCACCCTAAAGTCTACAGACTTATCATCATTACATCATCCTTTTTGAAAACGGTGAAAAAGACTGTAGTTAATTTATATTAGACCATATATCCTAGAGTGGGTGCCATTGCATCCCTGTCAGCACGCCTACCAAACGGGAAAATCCACTAACAATAAGACTGCGTTAGTGGCGCTGACGAATCGAATCCAAGAGGCACAGACGGATAAAGAAACACCTTTGACAACACTCCGCACGAGTCTGTCAAAGAAGCATTAATTGACAGGGGGGTAGATGGTATGACGTTAAGATGGATGTCGCAGTTGCTATCTATTAGGTCGGTGGAGACGGAGGTGGAACATGAGACCATCTCCGTTGGTACAACCAGAAGATGCCCACAGAGGGAGTTACTACATCCCCGCTTATGTGGAGCGTAATAGCAGATGAACTTTTATGCAGGCTGACTATCTGATGCCTGGGTATGCTGATGATATTGTCATATACGAAAGAGGCAAATTTGGGAATACCCTCGGGTAATGTAGTTGAAAGAGACTACTGAAATTTGCGAGAAGATGGTGCCAATTGGTGGGGCTCAATGTTAACCCCACTAGAGCTACCTTAGTAGCATTTACTAGGAAAAGGAAATTCAATCTCAAAACCATAAAAATGGACGAGCAAAACATAGATTGAAGAACGCAAGTTAAGAATCCGCAACAAGGGCTTTGTGAAAGAATTCACCACAAAAATTAGTAACAAGAGCGAGTTGGATCAAAACACCATCTTGGAATGCTATCAAATGATACACTGATGCCTCCAAAATAGCAAAGGGAACTGGAATAAGCATATATGGGCCTAAAACCAAATACTTCGACAGCTTAGGGAAATACACGAGTGTCTTGCAGGCGGAAATACATGCTATTGAAAGATGCGTCCAATTATCATCATGTCTGACAGTCAAGCAGGCATCAAGGGGTTGAACTCATATGAAATCCGTTCCAAGATGTTCTGGGAATGCCTAGGGAAATTACACGAGTTAGGCAACAGGAATAAAGTAGCCCTCCTGAAGGTGCCGGGTCACACAAGAGTAGATGGGAACGAAAAAACGGATAATCTTGCAAAAAAAGAGCTAGAATACCACTTCCAGAGTCTGAATCCTTTTGCGAGATAAGTAGCAGTACAATACTGAAGAAACTGAAAAGAGAAATGGGGCAGAGAAAAGCTAATTATTGGGAGAACCTCCACGGAATGAGGCAAAGTAAAATTCTTCTATTCTAACCTCTAACTAGAAGAGGTTTACAGAATGCATTAACCTGAGTAAGAACAATGTACGCATATTAATAGGAATACTTTCAGGCCATTGTAAACTAAAAGGACAGTTGAGTGAGCTTGGATTCGCAATGGAATCAGAGTGTAAATTTTGTGGGCAACATGATGAAACATCCATCCATCTCCTCTCAAATTGTGTAGCACTGTGCAACTAAAGGGCGTTACACCTGATAGGGTGTGAATTCTAAGAAGCACACTTACCTAACCTGGAGCCTTCTCATATCTTACAGTTTCTGAAAGGAATGGGATTCGAAGGCCAGATGTAAAACAACAAGAATAGCGGACACAATAGGTCTCTGGAATTGCAGTGTAATATCACCTTCCATTCATACATACATTCATCCATATTTCTGGTTTTTGCATATTTTCTTTTATTTTGATTCAATTTCAAATCTTATAATGCCACCTAGTTTCACGTAGTTTATTATTACTTCTTACAGAATCCATTGTATTTACTCAAGTGAACGTTTCATTTCATTATTCTTTTTTGATTAATACTTCGTTGTCATCTGAAAGTATATTTTATAATATTTTTTTATTGCTTAAATATTTCTAATATATTTATTTATTAACTTAGAACAGTTATATATTAATTTTTCCGCTTATCGCCGCTTGGGAAAAACGAAGCCGGCTTCGCTACTATTCGTGCGTACTAGGTGTTCGCTCCGTAAAATATGACTGTTACCGTAGTTGTGAGTAATGTGTGACTAATGTAGTTAAATTGCTTGCACCTTCGTTTTACCTAGAACCGCAAGGAGTACATTCTTCGCAACGATGCTCCTATGAAAGGGTTATTTTGATCGTGTTTATCGGCGTTGCGTTATAGTTTCTTTTGCATTTTTTGGTTAGTCTGAGTACATTATAAACATAGACAAGGATAAAACATTTAGGTAGCAGTTCAACCTGCGCGAAGGCATTCTTTCTTTTATCATACCGCCTCTGACCGTTCCTTGCTTAGTTTCCTTGATATAGCAGTCACTTTAACATTCCATTTTCTTTATTCTTCACTTTCTACATCTATCTCACTTATGTGCAGCATTTGGTTAATGTGTCCGAAAAATTTCGATTGATTCCTCTCAATTATAATATCTAGGGCTTCCATCTTCAACTCTTCTCTGATCTGTTCAATCCTTACTTTACCTTTACGTGTAACATCCTTAACTCATCTCACCTATTTCATTTCCACAGGGGTTGATTTAATAGCCAACTGTCACTTCTGTAAACCAAGGTTAGTATGGACATAGTTTTATAAATTATCATTTTTGTTTTCCAACTTTCCTATTTTTTTTATCACTAGTCTATTACAATTGTAATTTATTTTTGTTGCATTATTTATTATTTCTTTTATTTCACTTAATATATTTTATCTTATACCTCTATTCAGTTCCTCTTCATATTTATATTCTTTCCTTTTTACTTTTTCCTCGCTTTATAATTTTATCTTAAACTCTTTTTATTCTTTATATATCATCATTATAACCTTTGTTTTGTTGTTATTTTCCTTCCATTAAAGTGCCTGTCTATATAAGACAAAAAATAATGTTTCCCCCAAAAATAGAAAAATGATAACGTATCTAGATATGTTAATAGTTTGGAACCAAGAAAAAATGACAGACAAGAAAAACGTAGTGAAGACAATAATATTATTTTATTATTTCTAGTCGATTAATTTAACAAACCCAATTCACTGAAAAAAAGTAGATATTGTTCAATTAATAAAGAGAGCATCATTAAGAAATTACCATTTCTCAAATTTAACCCTTTCCATTTCCTTCAACTTACGCCTGACTTCCTGATCCTTTGATCTCTCTGAGTCACCCCAAAAGAGGAACCATTAGCTCGCGCAATGGTTTTAATTAAATATTTAATGAAATAATTTATTTCGGTTATGCATGAAATAAACAAATTTTTAAATTGCCTTATTAATTTCGGATTGTTGTTTCTTACAGTCAACTAAACTATTATTTGAAGATTAATAAAAGATTTATTCGACCAAACATGTTTTACTGATCCCACAAAGAGATTTTACTTTGCGATTAATATTAATTGTTTTCAAGGCAAGACTGTATCTCTTTTTTGTAAGAAATATGCTTGCTTGTATGTATGTATGTATATATTGCAAGGATGATATTACACTGCGACCTAAAAGATCTATTGTGTCTCCTGTCCTTGCTGTTTTACAGCTGGCTTTCCAATCCTATTCCTCTCAGAAAATGTAGGATATCAGAAGGCCTCAGGTTAGGTAAGCCTCCCTCTTCGATTTCACGTGCTTTCAGGTGCAGCGCCCTTGAGTTGCACAGTGCTACGCAATTTGAGAGGAGATGGATGCCATCCTATTCCCCAATCTGCTCCAGTCGTTTTGCTCCTCCCTTTGTTCCTTCCTTGTGAGGTACTCTCACTTTGAAAGTGGAAGGCTTCTTATAGAGGGCCTGCTCCAATTCCTGTTTATCAGCGGTCTCATCCCGCTAATAAACGTCCTTCCTCCATGGTTGATCCCACGAGTAGCTAGGGAAGAAAAGGTCCACACAGATCCCCGCATGCAGAGGTAAGGCTAAATGCAATGGGATGCGCCAGATGCCCCAAGATTGGACTAGTAGATTGATCTTCTATCCAGCCACGCATCCCATCTGCCTAGTCCGCCACCTTAGGATTTAGGTTTTTGTTGGGGTTGTCTCTTCTCGGTCCGTGCAGTTAAGCCAAGACCCTTCATCCTTTTCGGGACCTGGTTTAACAGTCGGGCGTTCGGTAGCCGAAAACAACAACTGGTATCGTTGTAGAACCTTGTGCAAGCCCTGAGCCACGACACGACAGCTCGGGCGAGGGGGGAGTGGTTCACGGCAACAGTCTTCATTCACCCTACTCCGGTTTTAAGCAGAGAGGACGAACTTATAGCCGCCACTAACCATCTCGTCTTGAGCGAACCCTGACAAGATGGCCTTTCCCCTATCCACCACCTCGCGGACGCGCCTGGTAGGTACTCCCAAACGCCAGGAATATGTTTGCTTAAACTACTATTTGTTTCAATTTTCTTTTTCTTAACATCTAATAAATATGTCTTTTCCACTAGTTAAAAGAATAATTTATTTATATTAACACATATCTATGAACGACCAAAAAATCTCTTTGTTCTACTAAAAATAAAATTTTATGTACAAACTTTTAGGATAGAAATGCTTCTAAACTATATAACCATGTAACTGAAACAATCCGAACAAGGAACAAATTGTCTAATCACTTAAGGGGCCATTCGCGAATTGGGGCAACAAACGAAGAGCATCAGCAAATAGCCACCTAGTCTCCGTCGGGCGCAATAGCGATATAAATAATCGGATACTCGCGAAAGTAGGTTTACACCGAAAATTTGCAACCATAAAGTATTTACTCCAGTTTGTCAGATATTTTCTTTCCGAGAACGTTCCGAGGAGTTTTACAATCTCTCCCCGGATAGCGTAAAAGATTTATTGGTAACCGGTTGGCAGTAAAACAGTACCCGAAACGTTACAAAATGAAAATCCCCGCAAAGATAATCGTAAAATATAAGAAATTGCCGCTCGCCGCTGCGTTCGTGCATTAACTTCGTTTTAGATGACTAATTTTTGTTTGTCCCCGCCGCCCTACGTTCCGTACGAGTTTACTCGGGTCTTAAATGGCTTGTTCGTTACATTTTAAGGTTAAGGTTTACTCCACAGAGTTATGTGCGGCGTGGAATGAGGTGAGAGACCGAGTCAACACGCTTAAACAAATCCCTTGCGGTAGACTTATCCTTTAATATAAATAAAACTTCTCTTCAGGATAATACTACTTTGTCTGGTAGTGCCTTAGAAAATATGGGATCGTTAGAAGTTGGAGGGAAGCTTAGAGTAAGACGGCTCGCCTGTACGACAAATAGTGGAGATAGGGTATAGTATACAGGGCGTTAGATAAACATGCGGCAAAAACTCAAGGAGTTATTCCTTGGCCTATTCTAAGAATATTTTTTCCTATGATGATTTTTGAGAAACCCCTTTGTTTCGAAGATACAGGGCGAACAAACTTTGCGACAACCACATTCGATATTCGTTGAAATTATTAATATAAATAAAAGTATGGTGTACGCCAATGAGTTTATCAAGCACAAGAAATTGTTTACAATGCGTTGTTATTTTTTCAACCTCGATCACATGAAACGGCTGTTTTATTTAGTACCTAGTGGATTTCATTTGAATACGTCTCATCGGTCGCATTTGTTTAGATTGAGTGTCGTTTGGCTGTTTGACGTGTCTTTAATAGTTAGTGAAATCCTCTACCACGATGTATACGAACGTCGAGATGACTGACATGCATTTCATGTATGGACTTGCTGATGACAACTCATTAGAAGCTAGACGATTGTACATTGAACGATTTCCTGCTCGTAATATTCCCGACCGAAAAATCTTCGAAAACATTCATCGACGTCTTCATGAAACAGGCTTAATGAAACGAAGTGGAGGGCTAGGAAGATCAATGACTGCAGGAACGGTACAATTGGAACAGAATGTGCTGGAGATGATAGAGGAAGATCCTGGTAGTTCTACGCGAAAAAATTGCAAATACTTTGAATGTAAGTCATTGGACAGTTTGGAAAATTCTTAAGGACAGTTTGTTGTATCCATACCACATTCAACGCGTTCAGACACTATTGCCTGCTGATTTTCCTCCACGTATTGTATTACATATGTCAATGGATTTTGCAAACATTAATTCGCATCCCTCTATTCCTGCCTGAGTTTCTGGAGGATGTACCATACGCGACAAGAATTGCAATGTGGTTTATGCACGATGGTGCACTACCACATTTCAGTTTGGTTGCTCCTAATTTTTTAACAGCGTCATACGGAGATCGCTGGATTGTTGGAGGTGGGCCACACGCATGACCTGCCCGATCCCCAGACTCGAATCCCCTAGATTATTTCTTCTGGGGAGCTCTGAAGTCAATAGTTTAAGCTACTCCAGTGGAGAATTTGGACAATTTGCGAAATCGGACAATTGCTGGGTGTAACCCAATTAAAAACGACCCTGGTATGTTTGAAGGAGTTCGACAGTCAATGACGAGAAGATTAAATGCTTGTATTCAGGCTGGAGGGAGCCATTTCGAACATTTATTTTAGATTGAGCAACTTTACATGTACTTTTTGATAATGAAATATCGTTATTGTCGCAAATCTTGTTCGCCGGATCTTTCTCTCGGTAGCTTCTAATGAGTTGCCATCAGCAAATTCATACATGAAATGCATGTCAGTTATCTCGGCATTCGTATAGATCGTGATAGAGAATTTCACTAACTATTAAAGATACGTCAAACAGTCAATCATCAGTCAATCTAAACAAATACGACCGATGAGACGTATTCAAATGAAATCCACAAGTAGATTAAACAGCCGTTCCATGTGATCAAGATCAAAAAAATAACAACGCATTGTAAAAAACGCTTTGTACTTGCTAAACTCATTGGCGTACACCATACTTTTATTTACGTTAATAATTTCAGCGAATATTGAATATGGTTGTCGCAAATTTTGTTCGCCCTGCATCTTCGAAACAAAGGGATTTTTCAAAAATCATCATAGGACAAAATATTCTTAGAATAGGCCAAGGAATAACCCCTTGAATTTTTGCCGCATGTTTACCTAACACGCTGTATATGCGAACTAATTATATTTCTGGAAATTGAACTTCTATACCTCCATTACTTGCAGTTCTAGTCAAGTCAAAAACATGTCTTCGTTCTTGAATTGAAAATTGTATTATAAATTAGTGTCTACACTGCGGAGGAGACTCTTGAGTACCTTCCCAGCGCGGAAAGGGTGGACTTCGGTAAAACAGACCAATCAATCGCCTCAAGAAATGCGTCTAAAGACGATTGGAGACAACCAAACGATATTTTCAAATCTCATCTTGTTCGATGGGCAGTTGTGATGAGATGGAGTGTTCCAAGATTGTTGCAAGAGGCAATTGGTGTCATCATGAGGGCCCTCTTGGAGATATTTAGGGCTAGCCACGCCTTGGGTATATTCCCAAGGCCTCAGATACTAGGGTTATGTTCATTCTGAAAACTGGAAAGGATTACTACCATCCCAAATCATTTATACCAATTAGACTTTATATCTTTCATGTTGAAAACTATAGAAAAAAATTATACACCTTAATATTACAGTAGGAGCACTTGCTAGATATCCTCTGCATCCTCTTCAATGGGCATAGCAGATGGGCAAAGCAGGAAAGGCTGCACTGCATAGTTTGGTGGGAAAACTCGAAAGGAGACCACATCAAAAGGAAGTTGCCTTTGCAGTGATTTTAGACATAAAGGGTGCCTTTGATAACACATCAACGCCCTCGATCAACCGATCCTTAATGGACCGGAACATTAGCCACACGACCAGCAGATGGGTTGACTGTATGCTAAGAAACTGAGTGATCCATGCCCAAATGCTAGATAAAAGCATGCTGTGGAGCTTGGTCGTAGATGATCTCATCAAGTCATTAAACGACAAAGGAATATTGACACAAGGGCTCGCTGATGATATTGTCATAGTAGCTAAAGGAAACTTCCCGGGCGTAGTGGCAGGAATTATGCGTAATGCACTGCGAATGGTGGAGGAATGGTGCTTTCCACGAGGACTTTTGTGGATTCGTTAATGGAATGACACAGACCGCTTACCACATTCAATGTGAATGCAAGACTCTGGGCGCAAAAAATGCTAGTAATTTTTGGCAAGCCAAAGATCAACCTCAAAGGCTTATTTCTATCAACCATCCATGAGAACTGTACAGATTAGAACAGGGTATCAGGATATTAGAATGGCTAAAATATTTAATGGCTAAAAGAAATCGGAAATTAAATACAAAAAACCAAGGAGCTGCAGTGTTTCCGGAGCCTTGGTATCAGACGGTTTCCACAAAAACAAAATCTTTGGCTTATCTTACCTCTACTAAAAATTGCTTCCCAAGCCAAAATTTGCTTGTTTTTTGGTTTTTATTTATCTTCACCATCAAATTTATAATGAGCAATAAAATTTCCATACAAGTCAATCGTTTATTATCAACACAATCACATTTTGTCAACAAATTGAAATATAAATTGAGCTTTTGTACTGAAATTTTGCTTATTGTTTCGGTTTGGATACTTCTAGACCTTACATGTTCCAAAATGATTCCGTCTTTTAGGCATACGTCCATGATATATCCAATTTTATTTTCTGCAACTTTTCTATTAAATTGATTCGCATTCGACAACGTAATACTTTTTCCGCGCTCACTGGACACTCCTTGCGCCCGCACCAATCTTCTTATGGATTATCAATCTTTTTTCAAAATAGTTATAATAATATTCGCTTGAAAAGTTCAATTTCAATTTATTACTACAAGATAGGACATTGCCAGATTTTCCATTCGAATGTTTAATGCCAATTTGTTTCGAAGACATTTTTGGTAATACTTGCTAGAAACAGTTAAAACTAACATAAACGACATATGTAGGTGCGACATAATGAAAATCGAATCAACCTGATTCGAAAAAAACATTGAATGCATTTGTTAGATAATATTATTGTGATTTTTTAAATAGATTGCCCAGTTATTTTTTTTAATAAATAAAACATTATACTTAAATTTGCTTTACTTTACAGAAACCTATTCTTTTATGTCTATTTTTAAATATCTTAAAAATACAATCCCACTTCGCTAGATGGCAATGAACGTATGAATATACCTGATATATCTAGAATTCACCACTGCAGATCATGCGCACTAGTAATCCCCCCCTCTTTCTAACCAATGAGTAGTTTTTTTTTATCAGCTGTGGGTATGTTGCCCAGATGGCTGCACGTGTTGTGTCTCCTAAAGCACTAACCTGTATATTATTAGACTTTTACTTGATTAAATATTAATCTAATTTTAATCATTTAGTGTATTAAATGGTTTTTTATTACTAAAACAGTGTAATTATCAATGACATGCACAATTGATTATCAAATTTTATATCAAAAACATATAAAGAGTATGAGAACTCTTACCCAAGGTGAGTATACTTATTTGGAATCTACCAATTTCAAACGTCATTTACAAGTATGAAAAATAACCTTAAAGTTTTCGAAATGTTAAATACATATTTACACAAAAAATTAAACATTAATCAGACAAAATACCTTCAGGCATCAGCTTGCATACACCTAAAAATACTTCAGAATGGAGTTTCGTGGCAGTGACAAACCATGAATGTTGTAGAAGAAGGCTCCACATCAAGGGCACAACGCGGGTATCAAGAAATCCAGGGTAAAATCTTCTTCAAAGCATCCAAAGTGTATCAATATACTCAAGATAACACAGACATGTATACCTAATTCCACGAAAGAAAAAGTGCCAAGGAATGTTAATACAGCAAATTTCTTCTAATATTGAAAAATCTTAACGTTTCTTCTATATATTTTTAGGCCGATAAATCGCTTTACAAGGAAAATTCCCTTCGATGTTTCAAAGAAGTCTCCATTGACCGCAATTCATTTATTTAATATTAACTACATTGAGTCTCCGCCCCTTTGAAGTGCCGACACCTAGGAAACTTATATTGAAACCATACAATTACCAGACGATAGATTCATACATCTAATTACCACAACTATGATGCAAATTAATTAACACCACAACAACCACACAACAATTATATACTGGATTTACAAACAGGTGTGTACATAAAATAATAATTACATCTACTACGGTTAGTGATAGAATATACATAAGATGATTATGTATATTCCATAATATTATATAAACACTATGAATGAACAGCTCTAGAGAATACCTCTAGAAGCTTCTGTGCAGTTTCTCTTTAACACAAACAATCAACTTTATTTTTAATATATTTTAACCCTTTCAATTTTTTCTACAAGCTAAATAATGATGTTATTCACGTTTCTAATCTACCCCTTTGTAGTTAATTTGGTAACAACAAAAAAACACTTTTTTTAATACACATAGAAATTTCGTTCGATATCATTCCAACCGATTAAAATTCCTATTGAATAATTTAAAATAAAGGCAATCATCAATCGTCTATTATATACCACTGTTTGCGTTTAACATCTGTGGAATGTAATGAAGTTCAAGCGAATAAAAACAATGCCGATCGCTAATAAACGTGATTGATGATCGAGTGCGGATGATCCTGAAATCGATGGCGTGGTGTTGTGGCGCAGTTAAATCGTCTCCCGAAGCGCTACCCCAATTCAGAACCAACACGCGGAGTTTTTATATCTGGGGGCATATGAAACAGTGGAAAAAATTGTAACAAATGCTTCAGGGGATCACTAACGCGGGCAATGATATCCACAAAGCGCGGAATATCTACAAAGCACAATATACGGTTATATAACTTCAAAGCTACGCCATGCAGTTGAGTTCAATTACCATTCCCGGTTTGCAAAACTTCTATTCTACCTTATTAATTCAAGTAATTGTTTCCTAGTACTGCAAATTAATGATGTAAATTGTTTGAAAATTTCATAAGCTTACAAGGAAACACCGCCATCTGTCAAACTTCGATTGCACTGAAATTTTACAGACTGAAAGAGTAGCACTACGCATTTTTCTTCTGCTCAATTGCCCAACTACAGCCCTCTAGGTGGATTTCATCCTTCATATTTGAAGTAAAGGAACTTTAAAAATTTACGTTTAACAGATTCAATGGAGTTAATATGACTTAAACAGATAGGACGCCATATTGATGCAGCATATTTCAAACGAGATCTAACTAAAGCGTAAAACAAAGTTTTTAAAGCAGTTAAATTTCTAAAGTTTCTACAATTACGATAAATAAATCCATATAGTTTAAAACACTTAGTTATTAACTCATTAATGTGGTTAGTGAAAGAGAGAGCCGGATCAAATAGGACTCCTAGATCATTGATGGAAGTGGAGCAAGCTAAAATACTGTTGCCTATCCTATAAGAGAATTGGAGAGGTACTAACTTCATGGTGAAGTCCATGGTGGTACATTTAAGTACATCCAGTGATAGTCTAAAGTTCTCGCACCAAGATGAGACAGATTCAATGTTTCCTTGAAGTAATTTGGAATCCAGAGGAGATTCAATGTGAGAAAATAGTCTTATATCGTCAGCGAACATAAGTTTATCGCAAGTAAGTATGTTCAGCAGGTCATTAATAACTAATACGAAAAGCAAAGGACCCAGGTTATATCCCTGAGACAAATCTGAAATACGAAGGAAATGTAACTTTTTCGTCGCGGTTTTCTTCTGAAGTTAATGTCTTGGAAGAAGGAAACATTCAAATAATATAATGGAATCGGGAAGTTGCACCCTTTCATCATTGCTTTTGATGAATTTATGGGGTAGGATGGATTTTATCCCCATTCAATGTTTTTAAATAACCACAAAAGCTTATTTTCGCAATTCCTTATTTCCTCTATTACATGGTTTGTAGATACGTCTGAATGAAATTCCACCTTTAAACGAGTAACAAAATCGAAGAACAAAATACGTCTTGTAGAATTTTACCCCAATTACTTTCCGTGTAGTCCGAATCTCTCGGCAGTCGAAAGAATTTAGCTTTTAACGATCCGAGCAAACTATAAATCACTTTTTAGTAAACGAACGCTTTTTAGGCGCAACATACTCAAACAGATTACGCCCGAACATTCCCTGAATATAGATTAATCTTTACAAAAAAAGAAAGTGGATAGAGGTAGTATAGCAAGAGGAGACGTCCTCTTTTCACCAGCGAAGACAAGCCATCAGGACGCGATACTTAAATCGAGTTACACGTTCTACTTTTTACGGTACCTATAAAATGGATTCTTCTCTCTTAGTTCTTTCATAGGACGGGGGAAATCTATCTTTGTAGAAGCGTAGTAAGTAAGAAAGCACACATTAATTATTTTGACTGAAGAATATAACCTAAAGATACCAGCATCACCCATTAGATATTTTATCGCCAGTATCAAGATTGGTATTCGATTTACTAAAAGAAAAAAAAACATGGGAATTAAGCTTCACGTAGATAGATAGATAGATAGATGTATTTCAGAAAAGTGTACAAAGACAAGGTGTACAGTATATGATTCGTCAAAATGTAAAAAAAAAACAATGTCAAAGTAATAATAACACAATACACTAGTATGTACGTAGATGTTAGTAGCCTAGATTTTTTCATTTTATAATCAGATGAAAGTCGTACTATATCATTTTGATGTCATTTAACGAAAGTAATTGAGTTTTCTTTTACAAAAGTAGAAGAAAACATGTTGAAAAAAGCTGCTTCAAATATGTTTGCAAATTTAAAGCTAACAACGAGTCATTAGTGCATTCTACTTACGGCAGATTAGCCAGATATTTTATTGACTGCCATAATAAAAAAAATGGAAATTTTGGAAGTGGCCAATGATGTCCGGCATTATTTGGTATCGAAAATCAAACTTGTCGAAAGAAACGAAATACTTCAAATTTGAAATTTTGCTTATATATTGTAGGTAATAATTTCTTGCATTTTGTGTTAAAGAATATAGCACTATAATCAAAATTTTTCACTTGAATTTAAACTAAACGTGCTTCAATCTTTATTGGAGTTGGTTAGACTTTTGTATTCACAGATGTTTGTTCGAAAGTTCTAATTCATACTTTCACTTTTCAAAGAAAAGAAGAAAGTTTCAGTTGATAAATTTATGAGAATGGAAATACAAACTACAAGTTGAAGTAAAATAAATAAAAATATATCATCAGGTAAATGCATATATAAATACATATTAAAGTATAAATTTATATAATAAAATAGAGCAAAAAATCGACTGCTGATGCTGAAAGGTTTTATTTAGTGCCAGACGCCATAAGTAACTAATCTATTAACCTATAAAACTAAACTGCTCTTAATTCTTAAAGTCTTAATTCTAGTAATTTGATTCACATTCTACAACATTAACACGCCCGACACTAGTTTACAAGAGGATATTCAAATAAACTAATATTACAGTGCCTCAAAACGGCTGCAGATCTCTTTAGGCAGGCAATTCGGATGTTTTGATGTTCCAAAACCGAAACCGAACCGAAACCGAACCGAAACCGAGCCGAAACCGAGCCGAAACCGAGCCGAAACCGAGCCGAAACCGAACCGAAACCGAACCGAAACCGAACCGAAACCGAACCGAAACCGAACCGAAACCAAACCGAACCGAACCGAAATCGGACTGAAACCGAACAAAAGTCAATAGCATTGCACAAGGAATATAAACGCGAACATAAGCGTCCATAATTGTTCAAAAACACGAATAAATGATATCATAATAACGTACAACATTTTTACGGTATGAATATTTGTTGTTTTCTGGTAAAAATATCTATTTGCCACACTACGTTTAGAATCACGGTTTTTAAAATGTTGTACGCTATTGTGATGTCATTTATTTGTGATTTTAAACAATCATATAGACCCTTATGTTCAGGTTTATATTGTTTCTACAATGTTATTGACTTTACTGTAACAAAAAAAGAATTTTTAGATGCAAATTAAAATAAAATAAAAAAAATAGCAGTAAGTATTATCATCGTTTTATAATATATTTTTTTTTGTTTTAAAACATTTATATTTTTATCGTTTTAGTGTTCGCTTATATAATTTATTTTTTTCTGCTGAAAAATGATATGTGGGAAAAAATGTGTTATTTCCCTATTATAAATTAATTACAGCATAACAGCACTAAGGATTGTATACCGGTTCACCGATTAACCGGTAAATTGAGCAAAAAACGTTCGGTAAATTAACCGGTAAATTACAAAAATTTAATTCGGTAAATGAAAAATCCATACTAGAAATTCTTATGTACAAAATATTGTGATTATAGATACTTAAAAGTTTATAAGGACATTGAAAATATAAAAAAAAAACAGGTAAGTGTAAGTAACAATATACACAATTATTAATTTTATGGGAGATGTTTTTGTTTAATTTTAATTTCAACTTTCTTGAATTTGAGAGCCGCTGTAATGACCCAGAATCAAAAGAAACCTACAAAAAATTTTGATTAGAAACGTATAACCTCCATTCCACCGAATTAGTCAAGAAAGAGAAGGAATCAAAAAAATTCTCAAAAAAAAAAGCAAAAAATTGAAGGAAGGTCATGTAGAAATTAAAAGAAAATAAGTCTAAAACGAATGGATAACGAAAAGCAACGCAAAGAAAAGCAAACTTAATGTTCATTTGTTGCTAGGACGGTAGGAAGTAAAACATCCCACTTTTCCAACTTGCCTTGTCAACAAGTACAATTTCAATTCTCTCATTTTATGGTTTTTTGTATGGATTTTATTTATCTCTCGAAAAAAGTTGAGTTAGCATATGTGATTTGTGCTTTGATATTCGAGAAGATTTTTAAAACTTTAAAATCGTTGTTCTTAAAGAGTAAGTAAATGTCTCATTTTTTAATATTTAAAAATAATAATATATAAGAACAACATTTCACGTATTTAAATTAATAGCAACTTGAATACACCACATTATAAGAGGACATTAATGCAATCGTTGTATATAAATAACATTAAAATTGAACCTTAATATTTTTTTTACTTCTAACAACTGTTTAATATGTAATTAAATAAAATATTTATTACAAAATTCTAAATTATGCCCTAAGATTGTGTAAAATATGTATTATTCTAGCCTAACTTCGAATCCTATTTTCTTGGAGAATCCCCATTAATGCCACACATGAAAAAAAAATTACCGATAATTTACCGGTATTTTCATTTTCATTTACCGAATTACCGGTAAATTAAAAAATCGGTAAATTTGTAATCACTAAACACCACAATATCCACAGAAAGAAAACGCATTTTCGTTTCTCTTAAAGGTCCATTTTATACCTACGGTTTTATACCATCATTGCGTGAACTGATATTAATAAAAAAATTACCTAATTGTAAGCCAAAATTTATTCTTGGCATATTCCATATTTTAAGGAAATTTATATTGCAATAATCGTTTATATGTAAATCTACCCGAGAAATTCCACAACAAATAGGGATTTTCCGTTGAAAAAAATACACTACAGGATAATATTGCTTTGATGTAATTCACTCGTTTTGTAATGCTACCATTTAAATCAGAGGTTGTTGTATTTTGCCTGCCAGTGGGTTTTTATTTAATATTTACCCCAGAAAGGTAGAGCGGCAGGTGTAAAATTACCCCAATAATGAGAAGTAAAAAAGACGCCTGCTCTGTTGGAGTAATTTTCCCCACTTTTTAGTGAATAACAGCCTGCAGTATACACAAGCACTAGTTAACGATCCAAAAATAAAATCGCTTACATGCCACTACAGAAATTTCTTTCGAACACAATCCAAATGTGTGGCACAAAACTTTAAATCAAAATGGCCAATATATGTCAGCTCACAGACTACCCATCCAACATTCAAATAATTGCTTGCTATCACAACTGACACTAGTAAATAAATAATCTAAAACCTTGAATAAGTTCACTAAGTCATTTGCTCTTCGATTTGAACCAATAAAATTGGAGATTCAATCATCAACCCAATGCTACGCAACATCTGAAAGGCGTACTAGCTTAATACTTTCTCTTGAATATTTAACCAGAAATAATACTGTGGTAACTAACAGAGAGAGAAAGAGAGTAATTTATAGATACATTTATCTAAATGATAACGGCTGAACACCAAGGATAGGTATAGAGAAAAAGAACTATTACAAAACTCGCCTATTCCGGTAGTAGTGGTAATCTATGGGAGCGACTGCGGAAAAAGTACGTGCATGGAATGGTAAAATTCCTTTTAACGGATGCGTTACGTTCGCTAGGACCTCGGAGATGAAGGAAGGTCGGAAAATAGTAGACACCGTCGAGTAGATAGGGAAACCCTGCGTCTCCGAAACTGACGTTTCTGGAGTAATTACGGCAACTGGTATGCGCGTCGGTACGACGTCTTTTAATCACGGTGAGGGCTGTTCGAAAGGAACACCTTTAGGTCGTAGAAGAAATAAAGCGAAAAGCAGATTACAGTAAACAGTGTGCTGTATCCTAGGTCGGTGATAGGTAGTGCCGGCATACAACAGAATACAGTTAAGTGCACATCAGCGATTTAAATGAAACTTAAAAAATTTAACACTTTTTTGACTAATTTAATAGTCAGGAGAAGTCCACACTCTGTTCGTGTTATTTTGTCGATAACTATACGAGTTTTAGAATTTGACGAGCAGAGACAGTCAAGTATTGTCTATTGGTAAGGGGTTATTTTGTCCAACTGACATGTGGAATTATAAAATACTTCTAGTCACATTTTATTTGATTTTTTTCTGTTTTTACAGCTTTCCGCTTTACTAGCTGTTTAACGAAATGAATGCGGTCTATTGGGTGATTTAACACCGTTTTCTAAACACGACGTCTTTTTAATATGCAACTCTTATTTCTTAGTGCTATAATATCCTCTTTTTAAGACGTTTTCTCAATTAAAAATATGCAGAATCACTCATTCAAAAGTTTTGGTTTCAACTAAACGTGGCAATTTTAAAATGATTTTTTGAGAACCATTATAAAATTAAGTGAATGTTTATGCTATTTGACTCAAATCTAATTACGTAAATTGATGTTCCCAATACATCTTTAGATGTTGAAATTTTTAATGCAAACTGGAATTAACGTTTAATAACACAACGTTACACTTTGCAGGTCAGTACACGTTTGGCGGTTTTTTTTTGGATATGTTAACACGCAGAAACAAACCCGAAAACAGATACACGTGCAATGCACGTGATGCGTATAATGCAATACCGTATTAAATTAGGTGAGGTTTCTATATTTCTATCCGAGGGAAAAAAATTGATTGGTTGGCGCTTTTGAATGTCTAGAAAAATAGTAAATCCTCCTATCTGAACAAAAAATTCACACGAAATTCTAGTAATTTCTGTTCTATTAAACATACTGCTGTGGACGGACACCCAGTTTTCGCGAGAGTTTTTTTTTTAAGTTGCATGGATTTTGTCATATTTACTCCGTTCAGCCTTTGTCAATGTTTCGAGAGAATTTTCACAGATGTAGATTTTATTTTATATAAGAGTTAGTTAATGAGTTAATTGTTTAAATTATTTAGTTTAGTGTTAGGTTTTTTTTTTTAATTTATTTCATTCATTTAAATGTCTAGCGTTCGCTGGTATAGTTTATGTTATTATGTTTTGAGATTTTATCCATTGAGCTAGCAAATTTAATTTCTTTTTTTAAATTCTTTTTTGCAAGTTCATTTAGTACATTCAGTACACATCAATCAATCATTAGTAGATAAGTTCCCTATTATTGTTGTTGATGATGAGGACTCTCTTGAAGCCTGTCACGATCATGAATAATCCCATTCCCAAAGCCATGTTTGAGCGTGATTTAAATGTATGTTTCTGTTTTTCGAGCTATCCTTCTGAAAATCCATGTGAGAGGTACATCCAAGGAGTGGTGAAGTTTCTCAGGATGCAGCCCCACCAACGCCACATCGACTGCTGTCTGAAACTTGAACTACCGTTCGTGGGACCTTATAGAGTGGCTAGAGTTTTTGATGGAGTCACCTATGAACTTCATTCTCTGGACGGTTTGCAGAACAAGGGTCGTTATCACATTTCGGCACTCCAACACTTCCAACACGACCCAGGGTAGTTGTCAGCACCCGGAAGTGACGTTTTCACCCCTGTGTGCGGAGATACTGTTTTGTTTGTTGAGTGCGGGAGATTTAACATTTCTTTTTTGATTTGTGTGCTGACAATTTCTAAAGAGAAACACTCAATTTTCGTTTTAACTTTCGTTTTCCCCTTAGTAATTGGGAGAGGTGCTGTAGACGAACACCCAGTTTTCGCGAGAGTTTTTTTTTTAAGTTGCATAGATTTTGTCATGTTTACTCTGTTCAGCCTTTGTCAATGTTTCTAGAGAATTTTCACAGATGTAGATTTTATTTTATATAAGATTTAGTTAATAAGTTAATTGTTTAATTTATTTAGTTTAGTGTTAGGTTTTTTTTAAATTAATTTCATTCATTTAAATGTCTAGCGTTCGCTGGTATATTATGTTATTATATTTTGAGATTTTATCCGTTGAGCTAACTAATTTATTTTTTTTTAAATTCTTTTTTGCAAGTACATTCAGTACACAGCAATACGTAGTCAACTCGTCTGGCAAAGTTTGTAAAAATCAACACTAAAATATTTGACTACCACAAAATTAACGCCAACACCCATAAAATTTTCAATAGTGTGCTGGGTTTTGCGTCTATAACAAAGCAGTAAACTTAGCCTATTCTATATTTACAAAAATTAACTAAAAATATTCCAAGCACGTCTGATTCAGCCGATGTAAACACGCACGCAAAAAAAAACCTGCATCTGCTATCACAACTCATAAAAATGGAAATAAACAACGTTTCACTCCCCGAAATCGCGTAATACACGCTTAATAAAGTCGTTTATTATTCTAAGCAGACCGTATCCTAAATCGATGTCGTAGTAGGCAGACAAACGTCACCGTTCATAAACAGTTCGTCCGGAACTTACGGACGGACAGTTCGTTCGCAGTGGCGGCACCCGAACGCGTAATTTCGGGCCGACCTAATGAAATGTCAACAGCGCGAATGTAGCAAAACCGAGGGAGAAGATGGAAAAAACAATAAAACGCGTAGCAAAGTGAGGAGAGCCCGGCAACAACGATCCTTCCCCCGGCCACTTCGCTCGTCTAAATTATGAATTGGCATTAATAAAACCGACAATAACTTTCTTTTAACGCACGCGCCTCAGTCTGTTCGTCGAGGGTCCCCCGTTCAACGCTATCATTTCTAATTTGCATTTAATTATCCGGTTATCCTACAATCTCGCGATCCCATTCGGATAACGGGAAACGAATTTGACATTGGCCAGGGAAATGCGGAAAAGAACGGAGGCCTTTGCTTCTTCTGTCTATTTGTATTGCGCTCTCGAGATTAGGTAAAAGATGGAATTGAACGGAAACGAATGCGGAACAGGAAATTATATAGCCACGTCAAGTAGGCAGAGAAAAAATTATAATGACAAAAGTAGTTAAAATGTTTCTTTTTCTCATACATATGAAACATTTTTAGCAATCAAAGTAACTTTCGACATAAATTCCTCCCTATTACAGAGTTTATAATAATCTTAGATTAGACCAAATTATCTTTAGGACGGCCATTTTTTTAGATCTATTGTAATTCTTCTTGTGTTCAATCCGAAATCTTCCCGCACATACGTAGTGCTGTAGTTTTGTTTACCCACGTTACCGCTGTGTGTATTTTAAGTTGCTTAGATTTTGTCGGTAATTTGTGCGTTTGCGTGATTGTTGTAAGAAAAACGATTGTAGAAGTTTCTTCTATAGTTCCTTAGTTGACTTTAACGTGAGTAGATGTATTTTTAAATCTTTGCTGCCATTTTGTAATTCTTGAGATTTTGAGATTTGATTTCTGTGAATATTTTGTCCATCAAGGAACTCGCATTATAATAATTGTTATTATATTGATGTGTGCACATTATAGATATACGATCTTTTATTATTTTTGTTCGGGAAGATATATTTTCAGTTTAATTTTGCTCATTATAGTTTAAAGAGTTAATTTTTCCGTTTTTCTATTTTGCTGATTTTATTCTTATTTTATCAATCACCTCGGTTGGGTGAGTAGAAGCTTTGTTCTTGCTTTTAGTTTTCATTTTTGTAAATTTCTAGTGTTTTTCCACGAATTTATGTTGTTTTAATTTGAAACCACGTGGATTGAATTGGTATATTTAGGATTACCTTCCTGAACAAACAAATCTTTTGCTTTGTATAGGAAATAGCATTGTCCTATTGTAATTTAAAATCAAGTGCAGTTTTTTATTTTTGGCCAAAACGGTTTTTTTTTTCTGCCACTTTGTAATTTGACCCATTTTATAAAATAAATTTGATTGTTAATTATCTCGTTGGGTGAAAAATTCTGTTCTTTTATTTTTTTATTTAAACCTTTTCAATTTTTGGGGTATTTAAGAAAGTCAGATTTCATTCACGCACAATTTACTTTTCGTGGTTAGATTCAAGTTTTAATTCGCGAGGATAACTCTGGGGTTAATAGTTCTTTTGCGCCCTTTTAAAATTTTTCCGTTTGAGCTAGCTAAATTAATTTTCTTTTTCCTTGTTAATTTCATTTTGCATTTTCAATTAATTCAGTCAGTACACAGCAGTAGTTCGTATAAACCGGAATAATCTAGAGATGAGATACATATACTTTATTAATTCTTCCAGGTTGACTCTGTGTGAGTACATGATAACTATAAAAGGTGAATTGAAAATCAAGTCCAAATCTCCTTTTATTAATATTGAAATAATGGCGATATGTTTCAGGTGGTTAAATCACTCATCTTCACGCCGAAGAGTAAATAAAACAAAAGGATTAAGTCAAAGTATAATAAAATCGGCTAATATTGTTCAAAATACTAAGTGAAATTGATGAAATTCTGAAGATATGATAAAATTGTAAACGGGAAGAAAACACTAACATATTAAAATTAATTGGATGAAATTAGACAATGCACTGACGTACATGTACAGTATAGTACATTCGGATTCGTGAGGCACTGATAACAAAAAAAAACTGTAGTGCGCGCTCTTATAGACATTCTGGATTGTTGTTGGGAAGGGTAGCTAATCACGCGCGCTTAGAACATTCTGTGCTACCTCCCCCAGGCGGTGTCGCTCACCCGTAGCCTACTCGAGCCAACCCAAGCGAAGGATGAACTCGAGCAGTCTGCTACACTGCCTCTGAGATACAACCAAAGCTGGCCATACTAGGTCAGAACTCCCCCAGGATGAAACCTCCAAATTGCGCAAACGCCGGACAATCACATAAGATGTGCTCCGGTGTCTCGTCTTCTAAGTAACATGCATGGCAGAGTGAGGTGCTAGTCAGTCCTATGTGATGTATGTGTTTATTAAGCTTGCAGTGGCCAGTTAATACCCCTACAAGTTGACGTAGTGCTGTGTACTGACTGAATTTGAAAAATGCAAAATGAATATTAACAATGAAAAATTAAATTAGCTAGCTCAACGGAAAAAAATTTTAAAAGGCGCAAAAGAACAATTAATCTCAGAGTTACCCTCGCGAATTAAAACTTGAATCTAATCACGAAAAGTAAAATGTGGGTGAAAGAAATCTGACTTTCTTAAATACCCCAAAAATTGAAAAGGTTTAATAAAATAAAAGAACAGTAATCTAAACTCAAATACGTTAAATAACAATCAAAAATTTATTATAAAAAAAAAACATAATTTGCAGAAAAAAAAAACCGTGAGCAGAGGGTTCTGGTCTAAATCAAAAACTGCAACTGATTCTAAATTACAATAGGACAATGCTAAATCCTTTATCAAGCAATAGATTAAGTTGTCCAGGAAGATAATCCAATGAACGCCAAAAATTTACAAAAATGAAAACTAAAAGCACGAACAATGCTACTATTCGCCCAACCCGAGGTGATTAATAAAATAAAAATGAACCAGCAAATTAGAAAACCAAAAATGCACTCTTTAAAATTATAATGAGGGAATTAAAACTAAAATCTATCTTCCTGCACGAAATAATAAATGATCTTATATCTAAATTGTGTACACAACAATATAATAACAATTATCATTAAGCGAGTTCCTTGATGGACAAAATAAAACAAAAATAATACGAATTAAATTACGATATAAAAATGTAATACAAAATGGCAGCGAAGAATTTAAAAATTTACGTCTACTCACGCTTGCGTCTGCCAAGGAACTGCGCTGACAAGGTATGGTCGAAGGTCGTATACATATAAAATCCTACTCACGCGCTAACGCCTAACGCAACCGCACAAATCATCGAAGAAAACTACTAGAATAAATATAAAACTATACAAGCGAACGCTATACATTTTAAAGAGTGAAATTAATTTAAAACAACTGAACACATAAATAAATAAATCAAACAATTAACTCTTTAACTAAATCTTATATAAAAATAAACATTACATCTGTGAAAATTCTCTCGAAACATTGACAAAGGCTGATCGGAGTAAACATGACAAAATCTATGCAACTTAAAAAAAAACTCTCGCGAAAACAAGGTGTCCGTCCACAGCAGTAGGTTGCTGTGAGAGAGTTGCAGGCAGTATCTCGCTGTCCTGGACCATAACGTGAGGATGGCTTTGTGCGCTTGACAGCAAGTTTGGATGCCCATCTAGGTATCCTTGTGTACAGTGCTGATCCATTGATTTATTATGGTGTTGAATGTGCGCCGAAGATATAGGAATAACAAGCTTAGGTCCCATGTAAGGAGAACATGAACCCCGTCTCGCCAACCTACGGCTTCCCAGATTACATTTATGACCTTTAACCCATCTGAGTATCAAATTATTATCAATAGCGATGGCTTCCAAGATATCGTGGCACTGAAGTACCAGGCCTGAAGCGATCTTATAACTTCTGAGAGTTTTAAGGGCAGCTAGCCTGTCACTATAAAGGGCAAATACGTCGCCCCTTAATGTTCCTTGCTAAAATTTGTTCAGAATCGCCGAAACCTCGGCTTGGAAAACCGTAGTAAGTTCTTACTAGTACCAACTCTAAGTTAAGCTAAGAGCTTAATGTCCGGAGAGAAAACTCCCGCAACGGTTCTTGTTTTTGTCTTCAATCCATCTATATATATGGCGATTGAAGAGGCAGGGGCCAATATTAGCGCAATAGTGTCTGCCGAAAGCAAATACGGGAGGTACAGAGTCCTTTGCGGCCCCAAGAAGAGGCGTTTCAGTGACCCTCTCTTGGATGATGCTCACGTGACCGCGGTCTCCCTCTTCCTCGATCAGAAGATACCGAGATCGCAACCTATAGCCGCTCTAAACGCCATCTCCTCCACGAACAGATCCAGAGGAGGGACACATAAGAGAGCTTCCATTGCCACCGTCGGCGTCGTGCGCATTGCTCCTGTAATCCTAAGACATGTGAGGCGCTGCACATGAATCAGGTCATTCCTGTCTACCAATCGTCTCACCCTTGGCCACAAAACGACGGCGCCACAAGTTAGCATGGGCCTAATTATGGCAGGGTACAGCCACAAGGTAAATTTCAGGGACAGCCCCCAAGTACTACCCAGCACGCGACGACACTGCCAAAAGCCCTTACATGCCTTCTCAGCTTCCGTTCTGACATGTAATACCGAGATATTTCACCTCATCCAAGACACCGAGATCACTGCCAAACAATTGTGGTGGACGGAGTTTTTTCCACCTTTCTTTTGTTAATAAAGAGTACCATCTTTGATTTATCTGGGTTTACAGAAAGGAAACGTTCTCCACACCAATTTTTGATAGACCTTAGAACAGTCTGCATCAAATTGCGATGGAAATATCAATAAAGGTCCTTCCTTTAGGATTATTTATATTGCTTCAGTTTATATTATAGTTTCTCTTAATAAACTCTCACAGAAATACTCATACTGAACGAATGATTCTTTACTGTCCAACAAGCCATCAAACACAATCAAGTTCGTTCGAGAATTTTAACCGGTGGAAAACTAATTATTTGAAAACTCAAAATTCCCGCGCATTCATGTGAATAAGTGACTTCATGCATTGTTAAGTTGTGTCAATGGACTATAATCGCTACGCATCTCTCAAATCCTTATATTATGTGCAAGAATTAAAATAACACCTCCATTAGCCGTCTATTTATTAAAACGCCACCTTACTGCAAATTCAACAATTATGCTGGTGAATTCAAACAATAGCTAACAATTTAGTTTAAAATTGTCATATTGATAGCATAGACCCATTACTAGTGGCACCACAGGCAATTATAACAAAGGAAATAGCCATTTAAAAGCTGATTTATAGAGCCACAAATGCTTATGAAACAAATGCCGGCGCAAATGCAAATTTGTTACCGGTACAATTAAAAGTCCAATAAAATACAAATACTATGCCGTAACAATGTTATTTACAGTGATAACCTGCAAGATAAATGACATAAGGTACAGGATGAAGCAGTCAAACCGCATTCGGTTTCCGTTTGGTATACATTCTTTATGAAAACCTACTAGTAAATATAATATCGATGTCATGCAATAACTAAGCAGGTAAAAACTAAATATGTTCTATATTCTAGTATAGAATACTAAGTACAAATACAAATTACAAATACAAATTAAAATAACGTTAGAAAATGGAACTGACACGGAAGGAACTATGCCGTGCAAATCATTTTACTCATATGAACATATAGATAACAGCAAAAGTGAACGAATGACCAGAGTTTCCCAAGAAAGATGCAAACTAACAGATAACTAAATTGAAATTGCCTAATATTGAGTTAAATTACTGAAATCAACCAAATAATATAATTTATTATTTCACCAATTCATGTTGCAGTACGTTACGTTAGAATTTAATTAAATTTATACTCCATTTCAATATTACTGCAATAACTAACCCAAAAGAGAACATTCTGGTATGTGCTTTTGTTTCCATGTTTAATTTATTTTCATACGAGATTATTTAGTATATCCGTATTATCGGTAATAACATTTAAAAATTTTAAATTAAATTACCGTTAATTAAACAAATGTCAGACCTAGTAATTTAAAATCGTTTATTACGCTTAGCCGTTTAAATACGAACACATTTTCAAATTCTGTCATATTTTATTTGATATAAATTTTTAGTATTGCGCATTTGAAATAATTAAATCTTAAATATCATAGCTTTTAAAGCGCATGCAGAAAACGCGGAATGGAAAATATTTCGAAAACGCATATGCACTGTAACGTTTTAATTTTCATCTTTTATTCTATTGTTCTTCATTATTAATACTACTAGAGTCATCTACAGTCGTGTAGTTGAAGCTTGGTTGGTAGCTCAACTTGTCTTCAAATTTTACTTTTCAATTAGAGTTTTAAAACGCTTTTTTACCTTTAATAAGTTCATTCTTTGCAACGCAGTGTTTCTTTTCTTCTGTTCAACATCGTTTTCAGTTGTTCTTTCGTCTAATCAGATTCCTTTCGTACCAGCGTACTCAAGGTGGTGCGCAAAGGGAAGATCCAACACGTATTTTTCATGACTGCTCCGAAAAAAAATTAAAAATAAAGAAACTTTCTTTGTATGATCTGGGAGACCAGTTATGTTATTGTTCTTAATTATTAATCATTATATTATCCCTAGGAACAATTTGTACCGTGTGGTCATCGTCTGCGAAGATTACTCATCACCATAACACCTATCATGGGATCTTTCTTCATACGTGAGGACAGCACCTTGCTCGATGTCCACCATTTTCCAGAAAGTTGACGGCTGCCTCAGGACTGGAATCGCTCCGCTACCCCGAAGAAATTTAACTTAAGGTCAGATTATTATTTTTTATTTACTTTATCTAACATCTTATTTGCGATAACCGTTTTGATCAGCATTCTTATCCTAATATATCATTGTTTATTTACGAAAGTTATCGTCGCTGTTTTACCATTATTCTTCTGGTTACGTCACTACGTCGAGTACGAGGAATTGCTTGTTGTTTACACATTTATTATTCACGAATAGTAAACGTATCTAGCAAACTCCAAAATCTCAACCATTTGTTGACGTTTTTCGTTTAATATATACATGCAGTGATAAATATTTAAAATAGCCAGGCTCATTATACTCTCTTTTGCTTATGGTCCAGAAAATTTTAAGAAATAATGGTTATTATCTTCACCAATGTACAGAAAAATTTAGGAAATTTTGTCAAGTAAATTACGGAGCTATGATAAAGCTCAGTAACAGAAGCGACTGGAATCATAACACCATCTTGAAACTGAATAGAAATGCCATCAAATGGTATACTGATGGCTCCAAAACGGCAGAGGGAACTGGAATAAGAATATATGGGCCTAGAACCACATATTTCGAAAGCTTGGGAAAATATCCAAGTATATTTCAGGCGGAAATACACGCTATTGAAAGATATGTTCAGTTAAATATTTATAGAAATTATCGAAAGCAGGAGATTATCATCAGGTCTGATAGTCAAGCGGCCGTCAAGGCTCTGAGCTTATATGAAGAAATCAGTTCCACGATGGTCTGGGAATGCCTAGGGAAATTAAATGAGCTAGGTAAAAGGAATAAAGTAACCCTCCTGTGGGTTCCGGGTCACACTGGAGTGGAAAGAAATGAAATAACGGATAATCTCGCAAAAAAAGGGGCTGGAATACCTTTTGTAGGGCCTGAACCCTTTTG
The DNA here is from genome assembly GCA_004143645.1 of Protaetia brevitarsis. NCBI lineage: Eukaryota > Metazoa > Arthropoda > Insecta > Coleoptera > Scarabaeidae > Protaetia > Protaetia brevitarsis. The sequence goes on along the minus strand of RXPK01000038.1, from coordinate 334,140 downwards.
CGGATTAAGTAGCAGTACAATACTGAAGAAACTGAAAATAAGAATGGAGCAGAGAAAATCCAGTTACTGGGAAAATCTCCAGGGAATGAGGCAAACTAAAATTCTTCTGGGATCTTATAACCAGAAGAGGTTTACAGAATGCATCAACCTATGTAAGAACAATGTTCGCTTACTAACAGGAACACTTTCAGGCCATTATAGATTGAAAGGACACCTGAGTAAGCTTGGCCTGCAAAAGGAATCTGAATGTACATTTTGTGGGGAACAGGATGAAACACCCATCCATCTCCTCTCGAACTGCGTAGCACTGTGTAACTCGAGGGCGTTGCACCTGGGAGCATGTGAAATCGAAGAGGGAGACTTACCTAGACTGGGGCCCTCTGATATCCTACACTTTCTGAAAGGAATAGGATTGGAAGGTCAGCTGCAAAGCAGCAAGAATAGGGGACACAACAGATCTTTTAGGTCGCAGCGTAACATCACCCTTCCATTTATATACATACATATACAAATTACGGACATTTTTCTTTGATCTTGTCAATGTTTAATGATAGATACTCTTTGAAACATATGTATAGAATTCCTTGTTAGCGAATGATCATTCGACGAAGTTATTCTTGTCACCTTTTCTTGTTAGTTGCCGACGTTATATATTTGCATATATATCTATTTCTCATATCAACATACTAAACTATAAACTCAAATTTGTAACGGCCTAATGCCTCTCAATAAAAACAAAACCTATGTACGTTATATAATTTCTGTTGTTTTATTATTGTATTAGTTTATTTATTACCTACCCTGCGAGAGAGAGAGCTAATCGGAAACCCTGAAGGCAAATAACCTAAATCCCGCGAAAGATAATACCACCTCCAAGAAATCAACAATGTGTTTAATGGAATCACTGGATATAAAAGCAAGAAAAACAAATAACCTTACAGCGAATTTGAATTAAAAAGTAGATATTTCGAAAGTAAGTAAATAAAGTTTCACGTAATTACTAAAACAAGAACAGACATTTAACTTGAAGGAAGTAAAATAGAAATTAACAAACAGAAAGTGATAGCTACAAACTAACTAAAGTTTGCAAACAAATGCATTACTACAGAAGAAGAAGGTACTGAAATAGAAAAATATGAAAGCGAAAACTTAAGAGAAAGTAGTTCAATGAATGTATTTGGAAAAGTCAAAGACTCAGCTTTCTAACTCTCTATTCTATTCTCCACTTTGGATTGTAATTATGAAGCCTCCACGGCCTTCAAACTTAGATTTAATGTAAAAAAAATTGTCATTTGAAGGACACTTCGTTCAAATGTTTTTTCTCAACAAAATACTGCACTTTTCCTAATTCAGCTAGTTAGGACTACATACTGGTATAACTTTCAACATATTGCGTATCTATACGACACAAATTCAGTTATGGGGTTGTCAAATAGATTATTATTTTTTTTTTGCATTACCCATTAATAAAATTTCTTGCAAGATTATCGCTTCATTTGATGTTAAACTATCACATTTCCAAAAAAAAAATCATCAAAGTCGTAAACATAATAGATTTTCCTTCAGCAATGAGCAAAATAAGAAAAATAAGCAAAATATCCACATAATACTTATAGAACATCCATCTAGAAAGTGAAACGTACCAGGTACGCCACTAGGTATACACAACTTACTCTTAATAACATCATGTACAAATAATAAACCAGTTTACTAGTCATAATCATATTATTACTGTAAGCAAAGTGAAAAAACTATCATTGATATTACAAATAATACATTAAATATCATTAAAACATATTGTAACACTAGTCCAATAGTAAATATTTATTTATTATATAATATTATTTGTATTATTATTAATACAAAAATGTTGTGTTACCTCCAATATAAAATAATCTGTGTTTGCAATTCTTAAACTCTGTTTTCTTTAATCTCTGACGACGTAATGCATACAGGTGTTGCAAGATACAGGATAGCATTCTTATAGTAGCAAATACGTTTAAAATAAGTAATTATTGCAAAAATTGTAGTGAAGATGGCGCTTCTCCTGTTTCACTCAAGCAATAATGCATATTCAGTATAAATAGCAGAGCACAGATGATTATCAAAATTAATCTTTAGAAGTAGTGATCATTAAAACGACGATCTCATCACCACAGCGCAGTTGCCTGATCCTTGTGATCAATCACCAATTATCAGGGCAACGAATGCAAAGGCAATGATATCGGATAATCACTATTTATTGAATTCATTGCTTAGGATTACAAAACAATAACTACCTATATGATTACATGTTTTGTTATTAACTAACAGCTTTTTGCGGGTTTCGCTGTGTGTCAAAACTTTCGCTCGACGTTTCGCTGTTCATACTGACAGCTTCTTCAGGATTACTGAACTGATTCTCCATGGTCCGACATTCTTCTTATATACGCCCCTGGTGCATCCAACCGTGTAGTTTCCGCTCCATTGACCGTGACGGTTCGTAGTAGGCTCTTCCACGTGTTGCTAAGGTGGTACCCTTCTTCTCTGTTAACGGTTTTACTCTTCTCTATTTCTATGGCTTCCCTGATGAGTCTTTTTCCGTAGTTATCCTGAAGAAGCTGTCAGTATGAACAGCGAAACGTCGAGCGAAAGTTTTGACACACGGCGAAACCCGCAAGAAGCTGTTAGTTATAGTTACACCGGCCGTGAAAGCCTACGCAGTGTTATGTTTTGTTATTCCTATGTATCGCCCCTTTCAAGCCAAAGATACCATATTTAGTAATACGTACAATATAACGTTAATTTTAAAATCACTAGTAAGGAAAAATCAGCAAGCGACAGTGAAGATGATATAACCAACAATGAAATATTTAAAGAGCTTAAAGAAATGCAGAAATCCATGAAATACTTGTCGGACAAGTTTCGACGAGCATGCAAGAAGAAAACAATGAAATAAAAAAATACTCAAAGAGACAAATAAAGAATAAATATCTGAAAGAAAAAGTTAGAGAATTAGAGTCAGTAGTAAACGAAATGGAGAAAGAAAAAAGAAAAAATAATATTAATATTAACGAATTGAAAAACAAGGAAAAGAGAAAAACTAACAGAAGTAATTAAAAAAGTAATGGAAGAAATACAAATTCAAATTAACGACGACGATATAATAACCTGCTACAGGAAAAATGAAACAAACGATACAAGTCCAATTATCGTAGAACTAAAATCTAAACAAGCGAAAACAAATATATTAAAAGCAAGAAAAGATAAAGGTGCAATCAAGGTTAAGGAATGCCAGCTAAAAGGAAAGAATAATGTCATCTACATAAACGACAACTAACAGCAGCAATGAATAAACTATTCTACAATACAAGGCTCTAAAAAAAGAGAATAAAATCAAAATATACATGGACCAGATGGCCATGTATACGTAAGAATAACAGAAACAAGTAATAAGATCAAAATAACAAATACTCAAGACCTACAAAAATTACAATAAAAAAAAAAACAAAAAAAAAAAGAAAAAAAACAAAAAAAGCAAATCAAAATGTATACGATTTATATGCAAAATGTTAGAAGCATGAAAAATAAATTCCATGAACTTGAAATAATACCAAAAACCGAACACAATCCAGACATAATTGCATTGACAGAAACTTGGCTGACCCCGACAGATGAAAATTTATACCAAATAGCAAACTACCAAGCAGTATATAACTCAAGAACAAGCAGAGGAGGAGGATATAGTATTTTACATAAAACAAAAACATAACTATGAAATCCTACTAAATAAACAATAAAAAGCATAGAAATAATTACAATTTGTTAAAACATAACTATAACTTTAGTGTACAAGCCACCACTAGTAAACCTAGAAACTTTAGAAACAATATTACGAAATAATATACTGAGCACCAAGAGACAGCACCTCGTAATGGGCGATTTCAACAAAATATAGCTGTGCAGGACAATAATACAAAAAAATACACATCCATATTTAATGAATACAATTATAAAATATTAAATAAACGATCACAAAAATATTATACACGAAAAAACACAAACAACAACAACTCAATATTGGACCATGTAGCGACAAACATAAAATCGAAAATAGAAATCAAAGTAGTCCCAAATGATCTGTCCGACCACCATGCTGTAATGACAAGGATCACCACTGCAAACAAACCTCGCACCTACAAGGTTCACGAAATAATAAAAACAGACTACCGCAAGATAGCACAAGAAATTCAAAATGTAGACGGACAATCCATTGACAACTTCCAAACACTTTCAATTAAATTACAAGAAATTACAGAAAAACATAAAAAGACAATAAAAATAAAGAGATGAGAAGAGTGCCCATGGATAGATGACACTATAATGAAGCAAATAAAGGAGAGAAATAAACTATATAAGAAACATATAAAAAATCCAAACAATAATAATATAACTACAAAATATTACGAGCAAAAAGAAGACACTACAGCTCAAATAGAGAAGCAAAACAAATTCTACCGCACACAAATTCCAAAAATATAAACAAACGCCAGCAAAACATGAATCTTATACAGAAAGAAATAGGCAAAGGTAAAAAAAATAAGGCAATCCATGAAATTCAAAAAGAAGACGGAACCACAACTACGGATTTACAAGAAATAAGTAACGTAATAAATATATACTTTACAAATATTGCAAGATTTCTAGCAGAGAAGCAACTAAGAACCCAAACTACACAGATAGAACAGAAAAATAAAACACTTTGCGATACAGTACAGCGATATACTAAATATTCAAGAAGCAAGTGTAAATGAGGTAGATCAAATAATTGATGAACTCCGAAATAACAAAGCACCAGGGTTTGATAAAATCACCACAAACGTTATTAAAACCAACAAAGAAAAGCTGTCTCCTATTATTACTAAACTAATCAATAATGTTATAAGAAAAAGTCAATACCCACAATTCCTAAAGCAAACTATTATAATTCCCATATACAAGAAAGGTAATAAATTACAGCCCGAAAATTACAGACCCATAGCATTACTATCAACACTGAATAAAGTTCTGGAAAAACACATACACAAACAATTATCACAACACCTAAAAGAACAAAACTTAATAAGTAAGAGACAGTACGCATTTCAGAGCCAGTGTGGCACGTCGTCTGCGGCTATCGATCTCTTAAATAATATCAAACAAAATCTAGAAAACAAAAATACAGTAGTAGTAATATTCATAGACATGAAAAAAGCATTCGACACGATATCAAAAAACAAATTAATACAAAAAACTACACAACTACGGTGTAACAGGAAAAGAGCTAAATCTAATAAAAACATACTTATTAAACAGAACACAAACTACAATAGCAAACAGAGTTGAGAGCAGCAGTTCGACGGCCGAATATGGGGTGCCACAGGGTGGCAATCTACCTCCAATACTATACATCACATACACAAACGACATGCTAAAACTAAAAATACATGGAGACATATATGCCTACGCAGATGATACCTGTATCATATACGCAGGAAAAAATCCACAAAAGATACAGCAAAACATAGACGAAGATATACAAAAAATAGAACAATGGTGCCAGAACAACTTAATAACAATCAACGAAGCAAAACAGAGTATATGACTTCACAAGAAAGACCTTCCGCCAAATTTACTATACGCATAAAACAATAATAAAATAACGGAAGTACAGAAAGTGAAATACCTGAGGCCAACCATACAGCAAAACTTGAAATGGGACAAACATGTAGACACGTTAGCAAACAAAAACATCCAAATATTAGCTGCGATACGCAAAATAAAAAATATCTTACCTCAACATATGAGAAAATCTATTTATCATAGCCTATTCACTTCACATATGAGCTACCTTATCAATGTTTGGGGAGAATCTACTGAAAGAAACCTGAACAGACTACAAATACAACAAAACAAAATTTTAAAACAATATACTCCATAGACAAAAGAACACCAACCACCCAACTATACAACCAAATAGGAGAACTAACACTAAAACAGTTAATACAACAAAAAAATCTACTACTACTGTATAAAATTGAAAACAATATGATAAGAACTGAAATTAGACTTAGAAAAAACAAACAAGTGCACGAACACCACACAAGAAGAACATCTAGCATAAGAGCAGAAAAAGTTACATGTAACAAACACACCCAAATACCATCTGCAGAAATCATAAACGTCTACAATAAATTACCAATCGACATCAAGAAAATGAAATACCTTACTTATAAAAAGAAAATCACTGAGATAATCAAAACAAACCAAATATGAAACGCACACATACGAAAGCACAATGTAACAACATCTAGGGTCCTCAATACCGGTAGTCCGGGCGGAAAATGCTTCCCTCACCCGCGACGAAGATGAGGACTGTACGCCTTGCCGTGCAAATTCCTGTACACTTTGTATATACTTATGTTGTATATATTATGTATAGTATGTTACGGATGAATAAATGCTTTTTTCGAAAAAAAAAGAAATGTAATCCACATAGTGTGACTGTCCTTTATATTTTGTTGTTAAAGATATAAAGACAAAGCTTATTAATTTTAAATTTACAATTTTACAACATTTTTTAATATCGATTATGATTTAATTTTGCTGTGATATACTGGTAGTATTAGAAAATATTGTAAATAAAACCATGTTTCGCTTTAATTTAAGAATACTCTTTTCTCTGTATGATTCTCATCCATTTTACTTTCAAAGTAAAGTATTTCATGCAATATTTCAAACTATTACATAAGTAAATACTGACATTATCTTCTTTTTATATATATCTATATATATTTCTTGTACCTACAGCAACGTTTTCGAAATAAACCACACTGCTCTTAAAATATAAATAAATAATTTTCCCTAAAGTAGTAAAGTCCAACGATTGCATGCTAAACTTTATTACGCAACAAATATAGCCTGCATTATTTCGAACTATAAGATCAAACTGAAACGAAGTTGGTATAGTACCGAGCGTTCATGCATAAACCCGTTTACGACTTTATTAATACTTATATAACGTAATGCAGCACCACATAGCAATAAAAGAAAGTGGTGCAGAATATATTTTTGGGAAAGTATTTTACTGGCTCCGTCCATCGGGTTTTTACAGTTTATAAAACTTTTACGATTGAGAATACAGCAGTAAAAAATATCCGAAAGAATGCTAAATTTAGTAGTTAGGCAATATTATATAATTATGGCAGGGGTTCTTGTAATATATCCATAATAGGGAGAAGAAATAAAATGTTACATATAAAGAAAGGCCGAGTGCTACAAACAACCTATTATTAATTATTAACGTCTATCAAACATAGGATTATATTCCATATTTCCAGAATGCATTTACAGCCTGATTTTTTGTATTCTCACGACGAAGAATACATTTCGAGCTTAAAAGTAAGTTTGCCATGAAATGTCAAACTACAACGTGTTTGATGTTTATGTAAATTTTTACCTTATTCGTTACATTAAGCCAATAATGTGAGCATCATCATTTGCAAGTAATGTAAAATATCTAGGCGTTTTGTTTGATAAAACACTAATCTGGAATCTACATGTGCAAAAGGCTGCTTATCTCAAGAGAGGGCTTTCCTTTTGGACCTGGCGAAGTACATGTGAGAAATCTAGAGAGCTCCCTCCAAAGTTAGTACTAGAATGATTTTGAATAAAAACCTCAGATATAAATCAACGAAATTTTTTAGTGACAGCCAAGCGGTGCTGAAAGCATTAGACGTGTAAATGCAACTCGAAGCTGATTTGCAACTTTGAAAACAAAACACTCTAAATATATTGAGAACGACTAATAATCTATCCCTAATTAAAATTTGCTGAGTGGACATAAATCAGTCAGCTTGCACATTTTAACTTAAACTACTGAAAATATTAATAATAATAATTTCGTGGCAACATATAGAATAAAATTGTTTATCTATCTCTTCTTCCGAGTAATGATTTTAAACTTAGTTACAACAAATTGCTGTAACAAATAAAATAGTGGTAGTTTCCCTGACAATTTGTAATAGGTATAATGTCAAATTACACATTTACAAAGCACTAAATACTCGAAAACCTGTTCCTTGATTTTACGTCGTTTTAGATAGTTGGTATAAACAACCTGTATACCGAAAGTGTTATAAGGTTGACAATATTTTCTTTAAGTAAATGACACAGTGGACGCAGGAGAAAACATTTTTAAAAAATCTTTTTCGTTTCAACGCACACACGTACATACGATACATATATAAATCACTACGAATCGAGAATCCAATTGGCAAAATCAAACGAAAAAATAAACATATTTCGATCCAATTCGCCTCTGCATGCCGAGCGAAATGGGCTGAAACCGGCATGAAGCCAATGTTTCTTCCCCGTCGATTTCCAATATATATGGACGCATGTATGCATGTGTAAGTGGGTGATTCTAAAAAAAAATATTTTTACTTCCTTTTAGGTTGCTCCTCTTTACACACACAACTGAGCATTTTTAATATAGGAAAGAAATATATCAAAACAGAACTCTTTTCGTGTGAGTATATTTATATAGGTGAAAAATGCTTATTTCCGTGATTTGGGTAAATCTTTTTATGAAACCCATAAAAATCAACATGAAACCACGTGGTACTGACAAGGAAACACAGGAAGGTATCCACCGATTAAATAAAACTTAGTGGGTTTACAGACTGATATAGTGTGTTCCTACACTGTTGAAAATTTTAACACTTTGTTGACTAATTTAATAGTCAGGAGAGGTCCACACTCTTTTCGTGTTATTTTGTCGAGAACTATACGAGTTTAAATTTGACAAGGCAGAGAGTAGTCAAATAGTGTATTGCTAAGGGGTTATTTTGTCCAACTGACACGTGGAATTATAAAATACTTCTAGTCACATTTTATTTGATCTAGACTAGACAAATTTACTAGCTGTTTAATAAAATGAAATCTATTGGTGTTTTAACACCATTTTTTAAACACAACGTCTTTTTAATATGCAACTGCTATTTCTTAGTGCTATAAATATTCTCTCTTTAAGACCGTTTTCTTCAATTATAAATATGCAAAACCACTCATCACAAGTTTTTGTTCAACTAAACGTACCAATTTTTAAAATGATTTTTGAGAACCATTATAAAATTAAGTGAATGTTTATGCTATTTGATTCAAGTGTAAACTAATTGCGTAAATAGATGTTCCCAATACATCTTTAAGACGTTGAAATTTTTATGCCCGCTGGAATAACGTTTAATAACACGAGGTTACACTTTGCAAGTCAGTCACATTTGGTGGTTTGTTTGGATATGTTAATACGGAGAATCAAACACGAAAACAGATACACGCGCAATGCAGGTGGTGCGTATAATGCAATACTGTATTAGAATAGGTGGGGTTTCTATATTTCTATCCGAGGGAAAATTCTTGATTGGTTGACACTTCTGAATGTCTAGAAAAATAGTCAATCCTCATATCTGAACAAAGAATTCAACGAAAATTCAGTCATTTCTGTTCTATTAAATACGCGTAGTCAACTCGTCTGACAAAGTTTGGAAAAATCAACACTAAAATATTTCACTAGCGCAAAATTAACGCCAACACCGTAATATTTTCAACAGTGTACACTATATCTAAGTTAAATTATTACTAAGTTTCTTAGGTGCTAAATCTGTCGTTTTCGGAGGGTAGAGCGCCCTATCGGCAACACTACCCTTCTCTATTAGCTGTAATATCTCAAAAATAGCAGTCAATTAAAGCAAGAATTTTCTTCTTAAATATCTAAGCTTTCGTAAAATATTTTTTTTTTGCTTCCTCGGAGTCAAAGTTAAAAACCATTAAAGCACAATCAGTGAACAGCCTAGTACGTACAATGAATATTTGGTGGTTAGACAACCTAATCAACATATTTGTCTTGACTGGCATATAAAACCTACCTTCTCGGATAGATACTTGAATTACACTTCCAACCACCCCATCTCTATGAAAATTAATATGATAAAGGATATGAAAAATAGAATTAGTAAAATTTCGGATTGTTCATTTAAGAATAAGAATGTAAACAGAATTTATAAAGTTTTCACCAATAATAGCTACCTTAAGAAATTGAATCTTCTGAATCTAACCATTCCTGGGTCGCTCCACTTAATGATACACTTAACGTTGGACCTGCGTCTAAAAACTTGGCAACCCCAAGTACGGAATTGTTTTATAGTAGATTTCCTTCCACTCATGGTCTCACCCCTACAATTTCAAATGTATTCAAAGAACATCATATAATTATAGCTCCTTATAATATAGAAACCATAAACTAATTGTTCACTAGAAGAAAATAAAAAACTGCACCGTTTATTGTAACCTTTCTATTGATTGTGAATCTTTGTACATTTGGACAAACTTCAGAATACTTAGAAAATCGTCTCAGACAACACGAATTGGATTGTGTTTACAAAGCTGCAAAAACAGCTTCAGCTTTACCTAGAGCATTAATACTCTTTATATAATTTTGATTTCAGTAATTTCAAAATTTTACATACTGAACAAAATTCAGCAATACAACAAATCAATTAACTTCCAAACAGACATTCAAAATCTTAGTAGCATTTATTCACACATACTTAATATAGACAAAACTTTAAAAAAAAACCAAGTTGATTCAATTTTCTCATTAATTCGCTTTATTTTGGGTTCCACTATATATTTCATTCTCTGCCTGTTGCGTTTCACTGTATATTCATACATTTGTATGCAAGTGTTGCTTGCTTGTTGACAATCTCCAAGTGTTTTATTATGTTACTTGCATTAATGTCATTTTAGTGCGTATTTACGCACATGGAATTACTTTAACCTCTTGGTAACTTTATCCTTGTGATATGTTTTTTTTCTTTTAATAATTTTCAATCGCTTATTTCGAATTTTGTAATGTAAGGGTTTATTGCAAGCACTAGGCTATTCACTGTTTGTATTTTATTCGCTTTTAGCTTTGTGTCTGAGGAAGTAAAAAACATTTTACGAAAGCTTAGATATTTAAAAAGAAAATTCTTGTTGTATTTGGTTACTGCCCAACAACCCAAATATTTGTAACCCTAACTAGTACAGCCAGTATTTCCACCTAACTTATCATTATTTTTTATTTTATATCCCACAAATACATAAACACTTCAAAGCACAGAAACAACTTACCTTATAGAATTATAGGAAATCGTCGTATTTCAATTACTGCGACCAAGCACTGAAATAAGAAATAACAATTAATGCTTCAAAAAGTTTTTAAATATACCCAAAGTTAGTAAATTAAATTTAAATTTATGCATTTCATTAGTTGTAAATACAATATGAATCAAAATAATGTTTATAAGAATTTAAACTTTCCAACGCTACGCTGTGAATAAATACAAGATAATGGTTTCAAAAATGGAATTAAATCAAGTGCATGGAAACTTGAATGCAATGCTAGAGTTTCTGCAAATGTAAATACGTAGCTATACGTTGATAATATAAATGCTGATTGATGGGTATAGTTATTTATTATGCCTGCAAATACAACAAGTCAATTTAGTTTCATTATTTATTCAATTCAGTTAATTGATTTCATGTAAATTTGTAATTGTTAATTTTACTTGAAGCACTCACATTTGAAAATAACTAAATATTTAATTGAAATTCCCATTAAGTAGAATAAATAACACGGGTAGATGTTGATGTGTTGATGTTCAACTATTTATTTTAGGATATCTCAGCGACATCTGCTGACTAATTTGTGATACCATCGGGAAGCTTCGTTTAGCTGTATTTTACTAGCGAATCCGAACCTACAAAATATTGCTACTTGCGGTTTGCTATGCTGCTGTGGTAACTAGCGCTGTGTTTTTAATTTGCATGCCACTGCATTGTTACTTCTTTAGATACTAGTATTATTATAGAGTTCCTGTGAGTACATAAGATGATACTAAACTATAAACTATAAACCTAAAGAAACGCTGTTCCTAATTGCACCAGAAAATATTGCTTTTGAGATAAATGCGAATGGAAACTCGGGGCAACTAGGAACGTATTCCCATTTAAGCCATAAAGTCATAAAAGCTCTATCGAACGAGAAGGTCAGACCAATTTTAGACGCCCACGAACGGAATAAATTAAGAACGTCGACATTGAAACAATTCTTTTACTTGTCTGCATTGATGGTGGCAAGCAGTTCAAGCTTTACCCGTCCACAGAAGTAATTGATAAGCTGTAGGAGCGCGACACTGAAGTCCATCTCAAAGAAACAAAGAAATATGAATACGAGTGTTCTGTTCGTGAAGAGAATTTTTAAGCGTGTGTCTGTTAAAAAGTTCTTGGATTCCTTTATAAATCCAAAGGATTCAATGAGTTATGTTTTTGTATCTTATTGTTGCTTTTTGTTTAATATCTGAAGTTACAAGCTACTGCACTTTATAGAAATATATTTTATGTGGTCCAGTTAGTTAATGAGAATTAACAGTATATTGCAAACCAAGGGGGAAAAGTACTCTTTCCTCACGTGGTTTGAATACTACTTTTTTCCCAGCCAGTCCAATTTTAACTAAATATCTAAGAATAATAAAGACATACCTGTGACTGACATGATAGATAGTAGGCTTAATCTGTCAATTTTTTTTTTTTGAGAACTGTCAAGTTAGCGTCGTTTTAAAAGTGTTTAATAATAGTTTAATTGAAATTTAATACCTGATAATTTAGCAATTATCTCATAAATGGGCTCAGACTGGGTCGAATGTGCTAATGTCATATATTATAAAGATGTACGGTTTTCATCATGTCAATGTCACTTACTTTCCGCCCTAGAGAGGAAAAGTACAATTTTCCTCCCTCAAATGCTGCTGTCCTGCTGGGAAAAATATACTATTGTACTTCTAAGATCCTGGATTTATTGCTTTAATATAAAAAGAAGTTCCTACTTGCCATTGATAAAAGTGTGTCCTTAGTAACCCCCACGTTAGAATTCGATAAATGAAATAGCCTTTACACACTGTACCGGAAAGTTAGGAAGTGTATAGAAATTAAGTAAGTAATAATTAATGGCGAAGTGTCAAACGTCAAATAACTAGTATAATTGGTTGCCTACTCTCCAGCTACCAATGGATTAACAATTTTTTTTAGAACTACACACCCGGTATATGAGAATCCTATTAAAATTATATTATGCTAGTAAATTAAATGTACACTGTAAACATATTTTCTTTCGATGTACACTGCCCGACAAAATTTATGTCGTCGTCCACAGCGACTTTTGATATTTTCCTCTCTGATTTTTTTAATCGCCAAATGTTTTACGCGTAGGTACACCAATAAATCTCCTACCTACATAAACCGATGGTAGCCGAATGCGCGCCTGTTTAAATAATGAGCAGTTCTGATAGTTACTGCGCTATAGACAACGACATTAATTTTGTCGGGCAGTGTTCCATTCAAACTTCAATCTGTCAAATCTAATTTACATATTAAATATTCTGGTTCTAATACTTGTTTCCTGAGGGGAAAATTATCAAAGAAAATTTCACTAAACGATTTGACGTAGAGGTGCAGAAGTCTTCTACACCATTTGGGTCGTCTTTATGTTGCTTCTTTAAGTTATGTCCTTTTTTTAATAGATTTTAAAGGAGTCCAATATACTCTATTTAAATCATGAGATCGTTTCAATCAAACAACGCATTACAAACAGTACTCGTCAGAAATTAATAAATTACTATAGATATATTGTGATGGTGATGCTACGAGATGGCACACAGCCCGGATTAAAAAAGAAATAATTTGAAAATATAATGCTTTCATTAAATTTTTAAAATCCATTTTTTTTATATTCATTAATCCTAAATTATAAGTGTACCCTTGCTAATATCAGATAGCATGCGGGGGAAAGTGAGCAGAATTTCTTTCTGATTAATATAGCCTAAAGGACGCTACGACATTAGAGAGATTTCGAACAGGCAAATACCTCCATTTATCTTTAATATAACCGAGGACGGTAAGGCATACTGTTAACTGCTGTTCCTTGCTCGTATAGTCAATATTGAAGTGGCCAATTCAAGTGAAATTGTGAGAGAAAGACTCTTATACATCAAGTATCAATGTTGTTAATCGACTTTGTAAGATAAAGAAAAAGTTTAAGTTAAAACAAAAGATATTATACTTTAAAATGTGGTTCGAAATAGTTAGCAGTGTAAAACAACGCAAATAAGAAAAAAAATCTCAGGTAAGTAACATGAGTTCGGTAATTGAATCACAATTACGTTTTTAAATAGTAATTCCAAGTTTTGCAATTTATTTTAATCATAGAATTTTAAATACATTAAATGTTGTATTTCAAAATTCCCGAGTCTTTGAGATATTTGCATCTGTGCGATTCTATCGTCGAATATCGGGTAGAAATCAGTATACGCAACATCTCATAGCATAGATTACTGAATATTCAGTTTCGTGCTGTGAATATATACTAAATACTAAAATTCAAACTGCCACTTTATAAAAATTATTCCACCAGAACGCAGTATACAAAATTTTCTAACCCAAAAATTTGACGAACATATTGAAATAAAATTTCTTATATTAAAATTCAGGTAAGAAATAGAATAAAAGGTTTATTTTTTAGGTTGATATGGGCGCAGAATACCTTTGGAGGGAGAAACCAGGAAGCATCAGAGTCTGGTTAGGAATAGCGATTAAAGAAGGATCCTCGTACTTCAAATTACAGAGATTGACTGGGGACATCTACATTTCTTGGGGAAATCGTCGTTGGAGAAAATTACCCAATAGTTATATAGGCAAAAATGTGGATAAAAATTAGTAGAATTAACTTCGTTTTAAGATAATCATTATTTTATTCTGGGATTTGGAATAAATGAGATTTTATCGGAAAATGCCGTTAAAAGTCAAGCCACATCCGTCTCTCACGGAGGTTAGTTAATAAATGAATCGAATTACAAAAAATTCTAACTGACATAGACTGCGATTGTCTTTGCAAGAATGCAACTCCCTCCAAAAGTCCGTTAATTTCAGCGATATGAGGGGAGTATTGGATATTTTACATTTGAAAATGCCCATGTGACCAAATAGGATTATGAAATGCTTAAACTAAATTCAAATAAATAATTATTGCAAAATTATGGATGAATCACTTTACTTATAAAATAAAGATAGGTGTGAGTACATCACAAAAAAAATACATATTTCTACATTTCATTAACAATTTAAAAATATTAACTGTACAGTGGGTATGCAACCCTGATTACACGTTGATTTTGGACCAGACCGAATCCAGCAATTTTTCCTATCTACACGTGTTGACATATCAATGAAATTGCATTACAAATAGACTTATTATTAGCCTTAAATTTAAGTAAAATAAATACATTGTAAAAAAATATTTTTTTCGAACTGAAATCGATTCAACTTTGATCTGTTATAAATATGTAACATTCACATTCTAACAATTGATTTGGACAATTTATATGTAAATAATCTTGCATCAATGTTCATGTATTTTAGTTCTTCCTGAATTTCTCGAATCACGAAAAGGAAAGAATGATTTGACAAATTCGAAACACGAATTATAACCAGCGATACAATTCGTCGTAATGTTATTCCAAGAACGTGTTCTAAATTGAAATGAATGAGGCGACACAGTCTTATCGACGGAACTCGAGGAACGCATATTTTTCCCCGACTATTTTTATACAAATGAGGAAACAATTTCACAATAAACGAAAACTCGCACGTCCTACATTTTCTACGGAGGTAAAGCAGGCGCGAAGAAATACGGCGAACGACCAAGTTTAAAAGAAACAGCGACAAAATTTCTAAACGTATTTTTGATTGGAAACTCAAATACATTTCTTCGCGACAAACGAATGCCTGCTTTTGAAGAAACCGGCGCTGCTGCTGCTGCAAACAAACACATAGCAATGCAAAAAGGCTACAATAGATGTATGTATACTATCGGATAAGTTGACCCGAATTCGCTCCGGCGGTGGGTAAAATCGATATTTGTAATACCCGGAGCCAATGTAACGAACCGGATTCTATTTTTTCATCGGTATGTGTGTATGCCGGAAAACTATTCTGTGGGCATAGCCCTTTCCACTAAATCGCTAAATTATGCATGCTCGCGATTAATGCGGTAATGAAGTCGTTAAAATCGAATTATTGGGCTAATGTATTTTTAAGGGTTTAAGGTGAGTGCCTTGTTAATAACAGAGGGTAGCACGGAACACTAAAATGCCACTGCCTCCCTCTAAAAGTTATTTTTAAATGCGAAGGAGGGCAAAGGAAAAGGTTAATGAGAGAGGTTTTAGAATAGAATATATGAAAGGCATGAATAAATTGCTGAATACATTACCACCACACGCAAACCTTTACTAAAGCATTTTTAATATTGATTACTTTAATCCTACGAAACCCGCAAGAGAACCTCGCAAACTGAAAAACCCAGTTTCTAATGTAATTTTGTCAGTTTGTAGACCACATGGAGTGTCACTCAAGGACCCTCTCCATTGCTGCGGAACTGCAACTTTAGGAAGTGTACTTTAACTTTGAAATTGGGGGCAATTTCGATTATTCCAAATTCTTTTTAACGGTGAGCGATAGAGAAAAAAGGTTTCAATGACGAAACACCATTTATGTACCTAGTTGCTTCGATTGGTACAGTTATTTGTCATCAAATACTGTATACAGAAGTGATTTAGATAATTATACAGAGTATCCACAAAATTTTTATTGTAACAGATGTACGACTCGATAAGCAGATCAAAAATCTACGAAGCCAACTACAAATCCGGAATAAATTAATAAGATTGGTAAATATGACAATCGAGAAGGGCATAAGTAGAGTAAAACTAAATAATGCAGTTTCAGAACCTATTCAAACAACGATAGGATTGAGGAAAGGGGAGCCATTGTTCAGTATGGTTTTAGAGATGTTGATCCGAAAGAATCAAATAAATACAACGGGAACTATATTAAATAAAAGCCTTCAGTATCTGGCGTACGCGGATGATGTCACTGTCTTGGCAATAACAAGAAAAGAGATTCAAAAAGTAACAAGAAGACTTGAGGTGGAAGCAAGTAAAGTACAATTAAGAATAAATTGAAGCAAGAGTAAATATATGCATATGGGAAACTCAAGAGGCAAAGGGAACGAAAAGGATTTGGAATTGCTTTAGAAGGCGAGAGGGCGATGCGAATCGAGAAGGTTAAAGGTATAACTTACTTGGGTATATGCTTCCTGAGGATGGGGACAGTGCTTCTGAGATGATGAATAAAAGAGAGTCCGAAAAATTGGATGTGTGGGAGAGAAATATGCTGCGAAAAATATTTGGTGAAAGAAAGATTAACGGCAGATGGGAAAGAAGAACTGACGAAAAGGTAAAACAACTGTATGGGGAAGCAACAATATCGGATTTCGTGAGGGCCCAGAGGTTGCGTTGGTTGGGACATGTAGAGAGACGGGAGGACGACAGTAGAAAACAGAGCCGTTCCAGAGTGATATGGTTGCAAGCGGTAGTAAGCAATTTGAGAAGCAGGAGTGTATACGATTGGAAAGCGAAAGCAAAGGGTCGCAGCGAGTGGAAAAACACTGTACAGCGATGGGCCTGAAGGCCGCTTAATCCTATATATTTACGCCCCACGTTGGGCGCCAATATTATTTGTAACGCTACAGAGTAGCATACGGCCCGGTTTTAAAAAAATAAATTTTAAAATAAATACATTAATTAAATTAGTAAAAATAATTTTTTTAACATTCCTGTGTCATCTATATTTATTAATTTTGAATTAAAAGTGTGCTCTCTCACAATCCAGATGGCATGCAGGGCGAGAAATTCCGATAGGGGCGCGTTGACATAAAAAAAATAACGAATAGCGCCTCTTATTATCTCAGTACGTAAGAAGCAAGCGTGAACGACTGTTGTCAAAAATGTTCTCTCCTCCAATTTGCATGTTAATGACCAGTTTAGATGATATGGTAGGCACAATAGTGTTGTATCTCAATGGTAATCAATCTCTCATGTAATGAAAACATTTAAGTGTGGATAAATGTGATTTTATTTAATAAAAATTCTAAATGTGAATTTGTGTAAAATCAGACATAAATCTTTGGATATTGTTATCTCAGGTAAGTACGTGAGTCCGCTTAATTAATAACACTAACGTTTTATTAGTAATTCCACTTTTTAAATTGAGACACGTCTGGCTCTGACACCGGTTGGGTAGTGAATGGCTTCGAATTGAAAAATTTTAACCAACTTGAAAGCGATTGTCTTCGACATGGAGTCCAACTGTCGCATAATGTCCGTTAATTTAACCGAAATGAGGGGAAAATACATTGTTTAATACATGAGAATGCCCATGTGACCGAATGGACTGTCGAATGTTTAAACGAAATAAGAATAAATAATAATTGCAAAATTATGGAATCACCTTACAATTAAAATATAATGAAGGTAGGTGTCTCTAGTACATGAAAAAAATACATTTAAAATTTTTAAACACTTATTACTATGTAAAATTAACAATCTTAAAATTCCTTACTGTATACAAAAAGTAGGCAACCATTTATACACATAGAATTGTTACAGAACCCAATTTCCAGCAATTTCCCATGTCTTTCTGTGACATATCACAGCAATTGAACTGCCAATGCATATACAAACCATTATTAGACTAAATTTAAATGACATAAATACACTGTAAAAATAAAGAGAATATTCACTTGAATTGAACTTGGATCCAAATTTGATCTGTCAATATCGATTGTAAGAATATACTATTCAAATTCTAATATTCATATTCGATGTGTAGGTAAATCACTGCTGATCATCTTACTTTCTGACGGGAATACTCTGAAGGAAAATGCCTTGAAGGACTTGCCAAATGCCGAGATTTCTTACATCACCTGGACATCGTTTGGCTGTCTGCTGCTACATTTTATATCATTTTCTTCTTATAATATCTAATTAGTTTTAATATATAACTAAGTAAAATAGTAACTTTACATTTAAATAGTATCGAGTATATATTCCATAACAATATATATCCACAAGGTTATGATTTTTTTCATACTTCTTAATTCTAATGAGAAAAAAGAAAACTAATTCTATATTTGGTTCATATCTATTTGTTCAAACAATACTTCCTTCATATAATGACATAGTCTGCAAATCATTATGTTTACTCGAAGGGGGTGTAACACTTTTTTCGACTAGAGCTCACGTGAGTACAATCAATAATAAGAGGGCTGATCAGTTAGCGAAAGAGGCGGTGTCTAGGGGTGATAGCAGGATAATTAGGTACGTGATTAACTTTTGCAAGTGTGATTAAAAAGGCGTTTAGTGGTAAACTTGGTAATGCTTGGCTTAGATAAGAGGTGGGCAAGGCAATTGATCGGTAACGCTACAAGTTTTAGGAACATGGGGTTGGTTTATCGTACCGGGCGGTAGAGTTAATAATAAATTTAAATCACATTTATGTAGAATTGAGAGGGGGATAATGATTCATATTGTAAATATGGTGGGGTAGATACAGCGTTGCATGCTTTATTTGAATGTCCACTCACTGATAAGTGGCGGTCTCATGCGAAAATTAGGGTATTAGCTAAAGGGTTAAATTGGTCGCGACGCAAAGCAGATATTAGGGATAAAGAGTAGATCGAATGGTGGGAATTTCTTAGTAATGCTGTTAAAGAATATTATTAGTATGTATTATAAATGAATATATACCCCTAAGTTGTCTGATTTGGTATTAAATTATTAGCATAGTGTGAGTGTATAAAATATTATAACTATTTAAAATATAAAATCTTTAATTTAATTCCTATTGATTACAGTAATTAGGATTAAGTTACTGTTGAATATTAGAATAGACACTATTGTTGTTTTATTTGTTAAATCTTCTGCTGCTAAAAGAGACAACTCCACGATGAGCAAAGAACCAAGAAGCTACCTAGAAACTGTAATTTAGTTTAATTGATTAACTAAACCGTATGCGTTTCTATTATAAGCCATTATCATTAATTAATTCCTCTGACACCACCCTCACCTAACCTCTATCGCAATAACCTAATAACTGATATTTACTATTGGCGTTTGTCGCAATTAAGAAAGTATTTCCTCCTAGTCGACTCTAATTCGCTTATTACATTATTAAGAACACGAGTATCATTATCAAACTCCCCTGAATATTTTTTTCTGGAGGAATATATAAAGTTATTCCAACGAATTTTAGTCGTCCAAAATTTTGAATTTCCACCGTAATAATATTCGCATTACTTTTATCTCTTAATAGTAAACCCCTTAATTCGTTATTGGTAATTACATAGGCGTTTTAATTGGATTATTATCATTCCCTTTAAAAACATACGTAGTTAAAGCAATAAAGCCTGAGGCTGCTTTCCAGCCTCCGCCCCCAGAGCAAGGTTTTCCTTTTGCTTCTTAACGAATGCTGTGAGATATTTAAAATCGTTCCATAGGCCCAAACATAATAACCGATTTATTATATTTTTGTTCATTCATACTCATAATGAAATTATTTAATTAGAGTAGAAAGATTTCAAATGTTATGGAATCCATATAGTGGATACTATTAATACTGTAATACTTTTAATTGGAGCACAGGGTTTAGCATGAATTGTAATTATCTAGCTTTTCATAAATGAAATGTATATTACTATGTGGTTGCATTATACGTTCAAAACATTCTATTTAAACATAATAGTGCGCACTATATATTGTTCCTAACAGGCTTCAAATGTTAAAGCTAATTTCGTTATTGTTAAAGCTACAAAGTTGGCTAAATTAATTAATATATATGTATTTAACAACTAAAAAATTTACATACAAATTCTCACATCTATTACGTGTGTTAAATCGCGTTCGAGTATTTGTGAATTTCTGGAACAACAAAAAGGAAAGAATGATTTGACAAATACAAAGCACAAATCATAACCAGCGATAGAATTCGTGATTGGAATTCGGAAATGTTGATCCAGGAACATACCATAAATTGAAAGGAACAAGTACGGGATGAAGATATGGTGGTAATGCGCTTCCTTAAATTTAATATTCTGTTAATAGTTCCTTAAAAATGTTCCATCCACGCAGTTTTCGTTTGCTCCTTATTTTCCGTCACTTGGCCTGATATTTTATATCGTTTACCGTTATCTCGTTATTGTTCTCCCGTAACACCTTGCATTAAATTTCATTGAGCACACCTCTATGAGTCATTTATTATTGTGTTATATACAAGGTGTTTTGAAACATCGTTTAAAGATTTTAAGGGCATATAGTACGATTGAAAATAAGGTTAAAAGTCATAATAAACATATGTCCACAAATTAACTGTTTACGAGATAACAGCGATTTTATCGCAATTGCAGAATAAGTTTGCTTTAGCGGTTTTTATTAAGATGTTATTGCATTTTAACATAAAATAGATTATAACTAAAGATGTTCAAAACGCCGTCGTTACATTTCGACACAGGATCTACATCTGCTTTCAAAGGAAGCGCGTACTCTTTAAAAAAACAAGAGTTTTTCTCGTATTATCTGGCAACAGCGTTCTATTCGTTGGCGCAACTCTGGAAGATCGTTTACCGGTGTTGCGTACACTAAACTTTTCAAATAGCCCCAGATACTAAAGTCTAACGGGTTTAGATCGGGAGACCTTGGAGGCCAAGCAATAGGACCTGCTCGCCCTACCCGTCTCCCAGGAAATTCATTGTTAAGATGTTCCCTAACAGCACGCGCAAAGTGCGGTGGAGCTCCATCTTGCATAAACCAGTCTTCAGTCTTAGATTTATAGGTAAATCTTCCAAAAGTTCAGGTAAAGTATTTTCCAAGAACTCGAGGTATGCAGGACCTGTTAAGCGTGTGGCAAAACAATCGGTCCTAACAACCGTTCCTCTATCATGTCTAACCAGATGTTTAGAGAGAAACGTTGCTGGTGTCTGGCTTCAACGGTAGCATGGGTATTCTCGGCACACCAAACGTGATTGTTGTGGAAATTAAATATTCCATTTTTAGTAAAACCAGCTTCATCAGTGAAGAGGATGTTATCAGCGAAATATGGCCGATCAGCAGCTGTTCGCAAAAACCACTCACAGAAAGCCCTTCTCGCATGATAATCCGGAGCAGTAAGGGCTTTTACCCGTTGGACATGGTAGGGGTATAGGAGTTGCTCATGAAGAGTTCTCCAAACAAGATTGCTGCTTACACCCACTTGAGTCGAAATTCTTCTAACACTAGTTTCGGGATTTTCATCAATAATATTCAAAATTCAATCTTCTATCTGTGGAATACATGCTATTCTCTGTCGTCCAGTATCACAAGACCGCTTCTCAAACGAATCAGTTTCTCTTAGTCGTTGAAACACGATCTGAAACATCACATGCGAAGGCAGTTGACGATCAGGAAACGTTTCAGCATAAAAGCGACGTGCTTGTAAAGAATTCCCATTAGCACGACCGTACATGAACACCATGTGGCTCATTTCAGCATTAGAATGCAACCATTGTAATTGCTACAAATTGCACAAAACGTCAAATTAGACTGTCATAAAACAATAGTTGATAAGCACCTGTTTACTGGGATATGTTATATCCATGTACTACTAGGAACACTCGCTGTTATCTCGTAAACGGTTGATTTGTGAACATATGTTTATTATGACTTTTAACCTTATTTTCGATCGTACTACATGCCCTTAAAATCTTTAAACGATGTTTCAAAACACCCTGCATAAATAGATATAATATCATTGGCCACATCTTAATTTGATATATTCACGATAATGCATTAATATTCCCTGTTGAAAATGATAATCTGATTCTTATTATACGCATTCGGCAAAATTAGAATATTCCTGACAAGGGTCTTGACGTTGGCGACATTTGTTCGGTAAACACATTCATTAATTGATGTGACTCTAATGGTTTTAGTTTATGTGTTTTGGTTACGCCTAACTTAACAAACAGGCACATTCACATTCTACAATTTCTATTTAACTCATGAAATAGCTCGTTGTTGAATTAAATATTCCATAATTGTTATAAGGAGAATTTGTGTAATCATTGAAGCCGGGAACAGAACCAATGTGTTGATTGTTCACTGATAAAATAAGAACCTTAAAAAAACAGGCAGAGTGCACACCGAAGGGATACGACACGCAACCAGCAACATGACAATTAAATTAAATTTACACGGTACCGATTTACGATAAGAAAGAGCTAGTTTCGGTAATAGAAACACACGATTTATGCCTTCGCCGAACGCACAATGTATAATCCCAAAGGATAATTCGGACTGAAAAACTGAAAAGTAGTAAATTTAAATTAAATAAAGTAGTAAACTTAAAATTAAATAGAAGGGCATAACCAATCAACACGGAAGTTCCATTTAAGTTTCATCAAGTAATTTAGAAGAGATACTTATTTTCGTAGTGAAACTACATAGGTTAATGGTTTGAATATTATATTTTTTACTTTTGGGAATAGAATTATTGGGCTTTATCACTAATATTAATTTATTGTACCGAAGCCATTCCAATATTTTAGAAAACAGAGAATCGACTGTTCCAAAGAGTTTGCGAAGAGAATTTGAACTTATTACTATGTTAATATTAGCGGCAGTCGATGGATATAAAGGAAAATCATTTATAAATATTAAAAAAGTGGAAGTCCTAGTATAGATCCCTGCGGTATCCCACATTCAACAATGTGCAAGCGCGATGAATACTCGTTGATACCTTTTACGTACGATTAATGAGATAAAAACACTAATAATGTCTCTATTACTAATCAAATTCCGTAATTATACACTTTTAACGCAGCAAATAATACCAGATGACAAATAGCAGCCATTTTGAGATGGGATTGTTTTTCCCTCTGTGACACACGCTCTTTATGATTGGTGTAAAAGAACAGGAAGACAACGGATGCATTTGGTGCTAAAATATTGAAGTAGCACTAGAAGTCATATTTCTGGCGACAAAACATCAAAGGTGCTGACAACAAGTGACGCTTCTTGTCCTATCTGTTCGCTGGTTGGTTTCTAACATTTTCTCTTTTGGTTTGTAAAGGTTCCGAAGTTCTTCCGTTTAATTTAGTTTATATTTTATACATCTTGTTGTTTTGTTGACATTTTGGGCTTCTCTGTTTAGATTAGTGCTTATGTATAAAGTATTCTGGTAGCTATTATTAGATTAGGTATTATTTTCTTATTATTATTATTATATTTATCTCGGCAGTTTCCTTTACGTTCGGAAGATTTTTGAATTCTTTACTTTAATTCGTTCGTAGTTGTTGATAATCTTGTATGCTTCAAAATGGCTGCTGGTTCTACATTCCAACATTCCAAAGGTGATTACATGGATTGCGGCTTGTAAAAAAGCATACAGCATTTATATTTCGTTTGTCGCTCTCTCATTGAAACATATGTTTTGGTTCGCCCTGCTTATTAGCTAAGAAAAATTGCCATTACTGGGGTTTTAACTTATTTGCCTTGACGGCTTCCGGTTAGCTCTCTCTCTCTCAGGGTAGGTAATAAATACATTAATGCAATAATAAAACAAAACAAATTAAATAACATACATAGGGTTTTTAATGAAAGCTATTACGGTATTACAAATTTGAGCATATAGCTTAGTATTTTGATATGAGAAATAGATATATGTGCAAGTATATAGTATCGACAGCTAGCAATAAGAGGTGACAAGAATAACTTGGTCGAATGATGATTCGCTAACAGAGAATTTCATTCACATACATATATATTTTAAGGAGTATCATTAAACATTGACAAGAGCAAAGAAAAATGTCCGTATTTTATTTGACAAAACTTCCTAAATTATTCTTTACGTAGTGCTATGTACTGATAAAATTTAATGAAAATGCATGCAATATGAATTTACAATGAAACAGAAAATAAAATATTAGCTAGCTCAACTAAAAAATTTTAAAGAACGCAAAAAAATTATTAACCTCAGAGTTACCCTCGCGAATTAAAACTTGAATCTAACCACGAAGAGTAAAATGTGGGTGAATGAAATCAGACTTCCTTAATTACCCGAAAAAATGTAAAGGTTATAAAATAAAATAAAAGAACAGAATTTTTAACCCAAAAGCGCTAATTAACAAACAATTTATTTCAACAACGGGTTAAATTACAGATTGTGCAGAAAAAAAACCGTGAACTGAAGGTTCTGGCCTAAAATAAAAACTGCACTCGATTCTAAATTAAAATAGGACAATGCTATTTCCTATGCAAAGCAAAAGTTTTATTTGTTCAGGAAGATAATCCAAAATGCACGACCTTAGACTTACTATCCACGTGGTTCCAAATTAAAATAAACTAAATGCAAGAACAATGCTTCTACTCACCCAACAAGGTGATTGATAAATAATTGGCAAAATTGGAAAACAGAAAATGAACTCTTTAAAATACAATGAAAATAAAAACTAAAAATATATATCTTCCTAAACAAAAATTAATAATTGATCTTATATCTATGATGCGCACACTTCAATATATTAACAATTATTACGATAAGAATTCCTTGATTGGCTATATAAAAGACAATTAATGCGAAAATTTTCAATATCAAAATGAAATACAAAATGGCAACAAAGATATACAAAAATACGTCTACTCACGTCAATAGTCGAACAAAGAAGTCCCTGACAAAACGCTACAACTATTTTTCTTACAAAAATCCCTCTCTCAAAATCGTACAACGCAGTCGTATAACAATACGACGACAGTATTCAATAGAATCCGCATTAAAACAGCACACGCAAACAATAGACAAATTAATGAATGGAATAATTTTTAAATAACTTAACACTAAGTAAATTAAAACGATTCAATAAACTCTTCAACTAAATTTACACAAAATAAACATAAAATTTGGAAAAACTCTCGGTAAACTGAACAACACCTCGGAAGAAACTAAGCAAATCAAAATACGCAACTCAAAATGCACTCAGTGAAAAATGGGTTGTCTAACCACAGCAGTAGATTAAAATCATAACTATTATTACTTAAAATTTCCTGAACCTTAAACAAAATAAAGTATAATGAGCCTGGCTATTTTAAATATTTATTATTACATGTATCTGTTTAAATAAAAAAAAAAAAATATCGACAAATGGTGAAGATTTTGGGGTTTGCTAGGTACGTTTAATATTCGTGAATAATAAAATCGATAACAACAAATATTTATTAAGAACAATAATTTCTCGTATTTGACGTAGTGACGTAACCAGAGTAATAATACTAGAACGGCGGCGATAACTTTCATAAATAAGCGAAGATATATCAGAATAGATAAAATAAATAAAAAATAAAAATAAAATAATAATCTGGCCTAAGTTGAACTTCTTCGGGGTAGCGAAGCAATTTCAGTCCTGACGCAGCCTGTCGACTATCAGGGAAATGGCCGGCAAAGGCGTGATCCGCACGTATGAGGAGAGATCCCTCGAAAGGCGTTGTGGTGATGAATAATCTTCGCAGACGACGACTACCCGGTACAAACGGAATATGATTAGATGAAAGAACAACTAAAAACAGTATTAAACAAAAGAAAAGAACCACTACGGTGCAAAGAATAAACTTATTAAAGGTGAAAAGCGATTCCAAAACTCTAATTGAAAAGTAAAATTCGAAGAACAGTTAAGCTATCAACTACACGCAAGTAGATGACTCTAGTAGTACCAACAATGAATAAAAATAGAATAAAAAGATGAAAATTCAAACGTTACATGAACTTACCGTTATTCTTACATTACGTCATTCTATAACCCTCCAAGTTTAATTTATTCGGTGAGATTAACACTTGTCTGTATTCCCTTGTAAGTATATCAACAAGCAGACGCTGTAATGCAGAAGTATATAAATTCAAGTAAACGACTTATGCAGATTCGCGAAAATAAATCTTGCATTAATGCCGCAGGAAATTACACAAATTCCTGCCCAGCACCCAAAACTAATTATTACAATTTATCAATTTTTTTTTTCCCTCTGGCAAATCTAATAATTCCGAAGCGTAATTGGTAGACGTTAACGTTACCGGATGTTCCGGAGGTTGTAAAACAAAGGTAGCGCCGGTAATGGTCGCGCTCTACATATAATATATAATTGTGGAAGTAAACGGTAGCACATTGTTGGGCAGGGAGCGTATCACGTTCGTGTACACGGGCAATGATGAAGTGGTCACCATTAGAGCGGCCAAAACGCCGCTGCCGCGTCCGCCAGAAGCTCTCCGTGATGGATATTTGGCCTCGCATGTATGTGCTCGCTTGGGTTCAGGTCTCCGCGGGCTATTTTATAATATAAAGGTTACCCGCGTTGCCCATTCCACGTACAGACTCTCCATTTATTTAAAATATTTCATCTACTCTTGTGCAACGTTCCATAGCGCTTTTTTTTTTGTGCTCTTTTTCTTTTTAGGAGACTCCTAAGCGAAATACGCTGGGCACGTTTTTTACCTATCTAATTCTGTCCAGCACGTTTTGTGCGGTCGCCTTTTCATTGACGTAATGAATTGGGGAGATAGCGTAAAGGTGATTCGTGCGCTATTTTTAATTAGCAAGTTGAAGAAATAGAGCTAATAAAATGCAGTTTCCAGAAAGGAAGTTGTAGAGCTTTGCATTTATCTGAACTAATTAAGTGAAGTGGTAATACCAGCTCTAACATGCAAATCAAATTAGCTGTCTGCCTTTAGTCATAAAGATATAACCTAATCAACATAAACATGAGGAAAATATGTTACTTAAACAATAAAAGTTTTTTTCTTTTTTTTTAATCAAACATAGGTCAAACAATGTTTGATGTGAGCAGAGAATTATTTAAATGAGAAAAATTTTTAAATGACCTATTCCAGTTTTACCAAATATCTCGGTAGCGACTAATAGTATATTAAAACACTAGTGTTAAGGCTATATAAAAAAGTCAATGTGAAATATCAAACCACGAGTCGCACCGCCAACCGCACATAAAATGTCACCACAAACAGTGTCACAAAGTAAAAAAACAGTGTTACAAAGTGGAACTTTGTGACACTGTTTTCCGGCAAAACAGTTATACAAACTGCTCATGTGTACGAAATAGAAAAATTAATGTATTTCTACAATCACTTGATAAAGAATATTTTTTTGACCGTCACTCACTTTATCGGTCTAGCGGGATAAAGTCTAAAAATTGCGCGTCGTCAATAGCAACCAGTATGTAACATTTAAATTGACAGATTGAAAAGCACAATAAATAATTTCTTGTAATTTACGTGTTACTTAAATAATACCGTAGATAATGCGTCTGCTCGAAATCAAGTATATTCCCACCTAAAAGGAAAATAATTAATTAGGTTTCATTTCAATATTAACCAGAAATGAGATTTTTATAATTTATGTTCACTATACGTTAATTTGGGGTTAGATTTATATGAATCGCCATTAGTTTTAGTTATTTTAGGAATTTAAATTAGTTATTCTTAACAAATATCGATAATCCAGATCATAGTTTTCTAATAAATTTAGTTTATGCTATTTACGGGAAGAATGGCTTCTGAATTTTAAATTTTATTCTTTTTATTTTGACGTTTCTTTAGCCTCATTCATTTAAAGTGCCAGGAAAGTTTGAATACGTATTTTTGTATTAATTAAATTGTTTTATATAGTATTTACGATTCCACATACTGCTGTGGACACCTTGTGTTCGCGAGAGTTTTTTTTTACTTGCACAGATGTTCATGTATACACCGATTTGTCTTTGTCGATGTTGCGAAGAATTTTCACAGATATTTTATTTTGTATAAGGTTTATTAATTGATTTAGTTGTTTAATTTATTTATTTAAATGTTCAGTTGTTTTAAATTATGTTTTGCATTTCCTCATGTTGTTCATTGTCCTTCCTAGAAGTTTTCTTCTTCGATGATCTGTGCGCGGTTTCGCTGCACGGAGCTGTTAATATATGTATGCGACTGTTTAACATTGTAAGAATTAGTTTCCAGATAGACGAGCGCGTAAGTACATTATATTTTTAAATTCATTGCTGCCATTTTGTTAATACTTATGATTTAAAGATTTGAATTCGCGTATATTGATTATGTTTCGTCCATCAAGGAACTCGCTATATAATAATTGTTATTATATTGTTTTGTACACAATTTAGGTATAAGATCATTTATTATTTTTGTTCGGGAAGATTTTAAGTTTTAAGAGTTAATTATTTCCGTTTTCTAATTTTGCTGATTAGTTTTGAATTATTAATCACCTCCGGTTGGGTGAATAGAAGCTTTGTGCTTGTATGTAAGTTTTTCTTTTGTGAATTTACTTGAATTGTCCACGTTTAATTTAGTTTGTTTTAATTTTGAAACCACGTGGATTGGTTGATATAAAAAGGATTATCTTCTTGAACAAATTTGTCTTTTTGGTTTGATAGAGGATTTAGCATTGTCCATTTGTAATTTAGAGTCTAATGCAGTTTTTGATTTCGGCCAGAGCCCTATGTTCATGGTTTTTTTTCTGCAATTTGAATTTAATGTTTTTTTTTCTCTTTTTTTATATAATAAAAATTATTGATTGTGAATTTACGTCATTTAAAATTCTGTTCTTTTATTTTAAATAAAACCTTTTCAATTTTTGGGGTAATTAAAGAAAGTCAGACTTCTTTCACCCACTTTTTACTTTTCGTGATTAGTTTTAAAATTGCGAGGATATCCCTGAGTTTAATTGTTCTTTTGCGCCCTTTTATATTTTTATCTGTTGAGCTAGCTAATTTAATTTTTTTCATTTTTGTTACTTTCATTTTGCATTTTCTTTGGTACATTCAGTATACAGCAATACGTACTTGTTTTGTGTTTGGTTTTTTTACAACATTTGATAATTACAGTTTTTCAAATTTTAATAATCGGAGAAGGGGCTTTAGGGGCGCGCCCGTTAAGTAAGAAAAAACTGCCCATTCGTTAGTACGCGTCTGGTTTACTGTTTTGACAGGCGATTTGGCGCTCCTAGAAGTTTCCCGTCCCACCTAGCAGGTAGAAGGTAACTTTTCTCAGTATTCTTTCACTTATCAGAGATGTCGCTGGGTGGATAAAGAAAACTACTACATTATTTATTTTGTTTATTAAAAAAAAAAATTGTATACGGACAAACACTGTATAAATAATTTTAAAAACTATATTTAATAATAATAATATTTTACTTGTACTAAAATAAACAAAATTAAAATTTTGAAATCCCGGGCATTTTGTTCTAAAAAACAGATTATAATATATTTGTTAATAATAAAAAACAACTAAAATTAAGATGTTTTAAAATGATAATTTAAATTATTGAAACTTATTAAATTTAAAATGTAATTAATTACAATGAAAATAAAATTTATAATCAATATTAGCACATGTTATCATTGCATACAGTTCCGGCCAAAATAAAATAGACGTGACAAGGTCAAATCATTATATCTAAGCACAGACTATATAACGCCGTCATTTACATCTGATATCGACATGGCAATCTATACCGTTTAATTCGATTACGGAATATTCACACTGTACCTTGTTATAGAATGAAAGTACTGCTATGGTTAGACTACCCGCGCTACCGCTGAGTGTATTTTAAGTTGCATAGTTTTTTGTTATGTTTACTCCGCTCGTTTGATTTCAATGTTCCGAGAATATTCACAATAATTTTATTTTGTATAAAATTTAGTTAAAGAGTTTATTGTATGATTTAATTATTTAAGCTTTAAGTTTTTTTTAATTAATTCCATTCATTAATTTGTCTGTTGTTTGCTAGTTTTGTTTAATGCAGATTCTATTGGATGTTGGTGTATTGTTTATGCGACTGCGTTGTACAATTTGGAGTGTGGGATTTTTGTTAGAAAAACAGTTGTAGAGTTTTGTTAAGCAGTTCCTTGTTCGACTATTGACATTCAAGTTTTAATTCGCGAGGGTAACTCTGAGGTTATTTGTTCTTCTGTTCAATTTAAAATTTAATCCGTTGAGCTAGCTAATTTAATTTTTCTTTTTCTTTGTAAAATTCAGTTTTGCAATTTCATTTAATTCTATCAGTACTCAGCAGCACGTACAAAAAAAAAATATAAGAGGAAGTATTTTAGAATAAATATTCTAACTCAGAGTGAGAATTTTATTAAAAATGATATAAAATTATTACATTCACTACAAGTCGTGGAGAAAATCAATTACTCCAACTTCTCGTACTGCGTAGGTGTCAGATATCACACCCAACAGACAGAAGTCATTTTTTTACCAGTTCTGACAGGACTCGCATGTCGACATATCGATTTCCAAAAGCGGTTACGATTTGACCATCCAGTCAGGTAAGCTGCCACGTTGTCGATTGTGAGTGATAAGGGGTGATTTATCGGCGAAGGGAAAATTACCGGCTCGGAATCTCTCTCGCCCCCGGTCTCGCAATAAAAAGGTAAAGAAAATATTTTAGGCTCCTCCATGCCGTAAAAAATTTATGTTTTCCCCGCCGTATATCGCGCATAGCGCACGCGGAATAACAAAGGGAAGTTAGCGTTTACGAGGAAATCAATCACACAGACGGTCGGCAATTTCGCTACACCTTCGCAAATTGCCGCTGCGGATCGCCTATAAAGCGAGCCAAATGTGGATTTGGTATGAAGTTGCGGAGAAACAAAAAGCGCGCCGCCTATCTAAGCCCACGTTTCTCTTTATAACATTAGTGAGAGCTTCTGACCTTTCGCCCACGCGCACATTTTGCAAAAAGGAACTCCTACCTGATTTCATATTAATCTTGACTGACAATAAGCTGTTTTAAATAACGCAGAGTAACCCTTTCAATCAGTAAAAAAAGAAAGTTCAAAGAACGAGATTAGAATTACAGTCCCTGGCCATAATATTTGATTTTTTTCAGTTATTTCGACTGTTGACTTTATAACAATCATTATTTTGCTATAAAAATGTTTTATTTTTTAATTTGCAATCTTAGTAGCTAAACAAACAGAATAAAACTAATTTAAACTTAATAAAAAAAAATAAAAACTTCATTCGTATAAATTTTAGAAGAAAATCAATATTTGGTGGAGCCACCTTTAGCGGTGATTAACGCTTGAATTCGCCTTGGCATGCTATTACTGCATTTCTGAACGATATTCTGCATACGTGGGTGACGATTCCAGATATGTATAATTTTTTTCTATTAACTGGGTTTTGGTGGTAATGGCTTCCTTTGCTAGCTTTCGCTTTACCAGCTTCCAAACATTTTCGATTGGGTTCATGTCTGGGGAATTGCCTGGCCAGCTAAGAAGAGGGAAGTTACTCTGCTGCAAAAATGTTTTAATGGACCAAGCAGTGTGGCAGGGGGCTCCATCTTGCATAAAAACGACCGGCTTTCCATTTGGAAACCAGTCCTCCACTGATCATGTGGTTTTGGAGGACTTTCTTATACTGGCCCTGTTTGCAACCACAAAACACATCAAAAACCGTCTTTATCAGTCAAATATTAACGTGTCTGAGCGTGCCATACGGCGGAAGTTGAAGGAATTGGGTTTCAGGTCGTGTAGACCAGTTAGGAAACCAAAGCTGACAATGGCGATGAAATCCAAGCGCCTTCAGTGGGCGAGGGAGCACAACGACAGGGACTTAAAATTCTGGAAATCGGTACTTTCGTTACAAATTGTTTAAATAAGTGTAGGAAATATCGTTTCCAACTTGTTTTAGGTTTGTTTCAGCGATTTGAAGTCATGGAAAACAAAACACAATTTGTGCGTCGCCGTGTAGGGGAAAAAATTCAATGCGGACTATGTCAGACGAACGGTGAAACATCCCACAAAAGTTATGATTTGGTCTGTTATAGCGGCAAAGGTACAGGAAGTCTCTACGTCGTCGAGGGTATCATGAAACAGGACCAATATAAGAAAGTCCTCCAAAACCACATGATCCATCAGTTGAAGGACTAGTTTCCAAATGGAGAGCCGTTCGTTTTTACGCAAGATAAAGCCCCCTGCCACACTGCTCGATCCATTAAAACATTTTTGCAGCTGAGTAACTTCCCTCTTCTTAGCTGGCCAGGCAATTCCCCAGACATGAACCCAATCGAAAATGTTTGGGAGCTGGTAAAGCGAGAGGTAGCAAAGGAAGCCATTACCACCAAAACCCAGTTAATAGAAAAAAATTATACATATCTGGAATCGTCACCCACGTATGCAGAATATCATTCAGAACTGCAGTAATAGCATGCAAAGGCGAATTCAAGTGTTAATCACCGCTAAAGGTGGCTCCACCAAATATTGATTTTCTTTTTATTTTTTTTATTAAGTTTAAACTAGTTTTATTCTGTTTGTTTAGCTACTAAAATTGCAAATTAAAAAATAAAACATTTTTATAACAAAATAATGATTGTTACAAAGTCAACAGTCGAAATAACTGAAAAAAATCAAGTGCGTCTAATATTATGGCCAGGGACTGTAGGTATCTCATTAAATAGATACTGCAGAATACATTTTCCACACTACTTTAATTCAAAGTAAACTACCTTTTCCGTTCATAGTACTCCAAAGTGTTATTAAGAAAAGTTGTTCAGAATGAAAAGCTATGGCGTTATGCATATTTTCAGAATGATCGGCCGACTTTGATAAAATCCAGTATTGCTCAGTTTCCCTTTGTGTCAACTTCATTTTCAACTTCGTTTTGTGTCAACTTTGTGTCAGCTTGACTTTAAAAAAACAAATCTGTAACTGAAGCTACAATCATACCTTGAGAGGGGTTAATGATCACAAAAACAAAAAATATATATATATAAGAAATTTTTAATTAAATTATTAAAAAAATGTTATTCTATTCACCTTAGTCGCTGCATAATTCAATCCTCCGACGCAGTTCCTTAAAGCTATTCCGGATTTCCTGAATTGGTAAGGCGGATCTCTTATGCGATTTTTTAATACCTCGGCATCATTGAGCAAATTTTTTGTGTACACTACTTGTTTTTCACAAATAAAAATCGGCAATAGTCAAATCTGGTCTCCTTGGGGACCATAAAACTGGACCATTCCTACCCATCCAATGGTGACCAAATTTACAGTTTAACCAATTCACAACAATATGTGAATAATGCGGCGGACAACAATCGTGTTGGAAATACATTGACGTCCAATAATTAAGAGGCAACTTACCTAAAGCGTCATCGAAGAAATTGTCTATCATATTTAAGTATGTATGCTGATTAACGTTATCAAAAAAATATGGCCTTATTATTCCATAATATGAAATAGCACCCTATATATTGACTTTAACAAAATATTGCCGATGATTTGTAATTCTAAACAAAGGATTAGTGTCACTCCAATATCAAACTTATTTAGTATAACAAAAATTATTATATAATCTATTTTTGATTCTCTATCAGTAATATAATTAGAAAGGTAAACAATAGAAAGACTGGTCCACTTTCTCACAAAATTATTTTAAATAATTTAAATAAAAATTATTATCTTGGAATAGCAGATAACCCAACATTTCATTTTCCGAGTCGGTTAGATATAGTTCAAATTTTATTAAATAGGGTTAATTTCTTCAGGCAACATTTAAAAAAAATTGTTAGATAAAGTAAGCATCAGCAGTATAGATTCAGTCAATGATATTTTTGCAACTAATTCTACGTAATAAATGAATTACATGTTTTAAAGTTGAAATTACTAAGAATAATTGCGGGAAATTTAAATTTGGCTATTAGAGTTATTTTAAAGTTACCCTTTCATCATGAATTTATAAACTTAATACTTATACATAATTAATGTAAAGGTTTACAAAACAATATTAAACAGATTTTTTAGTTTAGATAGAGAGCGCCACTGCTGTCATTATTCTTATTAAATAGGGGATGGAGAATTGCGACTTATCGCCAAATACTATTTGTACGACATCTAACAACTAAATTTCCAACTAATGGATTTGCAATAACGGATCTATTTTTTTTAACTTAAATTTAATTATTGTGATACATCTTGATACCATGTGTCACGAGTGCACTTGTACTTACTTCAACTCTGTCATTTTTCTTTTTAAAAATTAACTGTGCTGGGGTTAGTCGTTTTATTGTGCTTTCATTTATTTACATTCGAGTGATTTGAACATATAAACTTGTTTTCTTCAGGTCTCAGTCAAAAGGCACTTTTGACAACTCTTTAAAGATTGTAATAGCGTCTTTTGAAAACTGTGCAATTGCTGACATTTTGTTTATGAGCCTGCAGTGGTTGTTAAAGAGAAAGTTAAACAACGTTTTAGACAATTGTTATATAATTTCCATTTGTTTTTGTTTCCGCTGCTCTGAGTCTTAAATATTATTCCTTTTGAGTGTACAGTCATTCATAATATTCTAACACCGCCTTCAATCTAGAATCAACCATATTAAAAAATCGAAATGTAGAAGTATAACAAATTAATCCAGATATGACATCATCAATAAATAAGCACATCAGCAGTATGTTAGAATAAGTCCTGGATGTTCTATAAACTAGAAATAAAAGACCAACGAAATCTAATACTTCTGCTGTGACAAGTTCAAAATTAACTTCATTTCCGATGAACATAATTTTAATTCAACAGGGACGATCGCAGACAAATGAAAATTAAACGGAATCTGCACCTCCTAATAATTGAAACTAGCGGTTTAAAATTAAATTAAACTTTCCAGCAATTTCAGACAACTTCAACTTACGAACTTTAGTTTAGTTCACACTAAAACTACAGAACTCAAGGTGATAGAATAGATTAAATGAAGACCAAACGGATTTATTGCAATTTCCGTTTCAATGCAGAGGATAACAAGGCTTAAGAAAATATTATATAAACCATTTAACAATTGAAGCGTTACATCAAAAAATATGTTTTTTAGGAACGTGAGTCACCACACTTCACCCACGCCTCCACATGAATGTGAACAATGACGAATTCGTGAGGAAGTAACGCGACGAGGTATAAGAAAATCATTAGCGCTGTGCCGGGAGCATCTGCGATTTTCGCCATATAATTGCCGGAAGGGCCCAGGCGGAAAATAGGCGGGCGATGATGGGGAAAGGGAGCCCGAGGGCGACTCACCTACGAACGTAACTCCGACGCGCCATCTAGCGAGTATACGGCGCGGAAAAACTGTCGGATCCGTTTCTACGCGACGGGAAACGATATAAATTATTAAAATCGGGAGTAGAATAAATCCCCTAGAATAAGTCTCTGGCGTAGTGGTGAAATTCGTTCTTGCGGATTAGTAAATTGCTTAGCGAAGCTTGAAATTATATTTTCTCTCCACGACCCACATATATATAGAGAGCTCGGCGCGCAGAACAAGAGCACCGCCGCCACCCCGACGTTGCGGGTCGCGCAAAAGATCGTTATTAGTTCCGGAATTGGAGACGTCAACTGGCTTTAGGTGTTTCCGGACAAATAACGCTGGTTTTATATCGCCAGACGGTGTTAGGGGTATTTATGATCTATAGTGGTCTTGTTTACGTTCTTCATTAGGGAATTTGGTTTGTTATTTCGAGTTCAGCGATCAGGCAACCTTGCCCGCAGAATCTGGGCACCAAAAAGAAATTCTCTCCAGCTATATCTAATTTTGGACAAATGAAAATCTCCCCAACATTTTCCTCACACGTGCTGGGGGGAATTAAAGAGTATGGGTACCGTATCCTACGTGTAGATGGTATTTCCGCATATTTTCTTTCTAAATTACCCAAGCACAGTCTTAGTCGCCCTCTGTCTACTCTAAATACTCCATTAAAAAAACGACTTATTACTGTTCGCCATTACAAGAAAGGTTATAATTATTGGCAAAGACAAACGTACTGCAGTTTCGATCTGGTTCCAGCGCGAGTACCAGTTGCTACATCTGGCATGGTGGTAGATCTGTCCCCATTAGCGAGCACGTTGGTTTTCTAGGCCTACACGTGGACTGCCAACTCAAATATGAAAATCATTGTCTTACACTTTGAAATAAATCATATTCAGCATACTATGGAGTTAGAAATTTGAGAACTAGTGTCGATGTCGGCACTTTGCGAATATTCTACTTTTCCTACGTAGAATCTCGATTGAGATATGGAATAATTTTTTGGGGTTCCGCTAGTTGTGCTAGTAGGCTCTTTATTTATCAAAAAAGAATTTTGAGGTGTATGGTGGGCGCGTCCTCCAGAGTCTCGTGCCGGCCTATATTTGAAGAGTTGAAGATCTTGCTCTTATGGTCGCTGTATTTGTATGAATTATTAATATTCTACAAGCGCAGTGAAAATCATTGGCCTAAAAACGCGGATGTATATAATGCAATGACAACTCGTTCACGTAATGACATAAGTATACCAGTACACAGAACAACTTTTTACGAATGTGGGCCATATTATAGATGTGCTGTTTATTTCAATGCTCTGCCGAAACAAATTAAAATGGCTACCACTTCTAGATCATTTAAACAGTTGTTAAAATCATATATCCATGACCATTTGTTTTATAACGCAAATGAATACCTGAATGAATGAATAGTTTTATATGGATCATTGCATAGTTGATTGATAATTGTTTTGTTTTTTTTATTGCTTTTTTTGTTGATAATTGTTAATAGTATATGTATATACTTGAGTTTATAGAAACGATTTTATTGGCTTTGGAAGAGAGGAGATTAGATTAGATTAGGATTGGGGTGGCCTGTGGACCTATTTCACCACGACCTTTTCAGATCTATTGTGATCCCCTATGCCTGTGATTTCCCAGAGAATGCTCTCTAATTTTGTCCTCTTAATTAGACCTATCATCTTTGAGAGCGGCTTCTTTGTGTAACTACTAGCTGTGGCGTTCCCCTCTCCCAATATTAGAAACCTTGTCCTCGTCAGGCCTTCACATTAACACAGCACATGAACTGGTATTTTTTTTCCTCTTGGCAGTATCTGCAGGTTGCGTCATTTGCTAAGCCTATGTTATGCATATGCCTATTTCGCCTATAGTGACCAGTCAGTCACGATCATTTTGACAATCTTCCTATCTTTATTCAGTAGATCTCTCGTGAATTCAGGCCTCTGCTCCTTTAGGAACTCTTTTGCCTGGCTTTGTCCCGGTGATTTTTGCCATGTATCCATTCATTGATGATTTTTTTAATTTGCGATTTGGTAGTGCCGAAAGAGGGGTCGGCTCCAACGAATGACCGTGACGAAC
Source organism: Protaetia brevitarsis (assembly GCA_004143645.1). Classification (NCBI taxonomy): domain Eukaryota; kingdom Metazoa; phylum Arthropoda; class Insecta; order Coleoptera; family Scarabaeidae; genus Protaetia; species Protaetia brevitarsis. The sequence continues at coordinate 295,926 of RXPK01000038.1, read as the reverse complement.
CTCGCCAAGCCATCTCGTCCACCGCTTCATATCTTCACTGGCAGAGAGGAGGTTCCGTGTGAAGTTTGTTGCATAGATCATGGTACATTGTTTATTGGCCCCAAAAGCACGGAATCAATGCTGTTCAATTTTTCAAAATGTAATAATTTCAGTTTTGAATAACCAAATATAATAACGCAAACAATAGCAATTATTCTAATTTAACAAAAAGGTTAAGTTAAGCTCGGCTCTGCTCGAAGAATCCACCCTTATTCTGAGAGTCTCGTTTTTCTTAATAAACTTCTACGTGCTTTTCGTAATATTTTCAGATGGGTTGTTACTTTCATACAACCCTGCGTAATTTGAATTTTTTAAATTATAAACATCTTGGTTGAGATCCACAAACAAAAATCTAAAACTGAAAGATCGTGTGATCTAGCCAGCCTAGAAACACAACCGCCATTTCGAATGCAATTATTTCCAAACATTCACCGTATAATACATTTAAACTCCGGAGAGTTGTGTGGTGATACTTCATCCTGCTGAAATCCCATGTCACGTCGAATAGCAAACGGTATGTCATCCAGCAAACCTATAAATTCATTCTTAACAAGTGCCTGTAACTTTGACCTGTAAGTGTGCTCTGATAAAAATAGGCGTCTAATACAAAGCCGTTCACAATGCCAAATCATACGTTAATCGAAAATCTGTTTTGATATCGGGGCGGAAACAAATTGGGCACTAATTTACCTGAAATTTTAATCCCGTTGGTAATTTGGGCACTAGCTGAAAATGCACCTGCAAAGGGTATGTGCAAACTGGGCACGGTACAAATCAAACGAAAACAATAATATAATAATAGTGTATTTTAAGTTAATGTACCTATTGTCAAACAGCAAACAAGATAGAAAAGAAATAATATTTACACAAAAACAATCATAAAAAAATAGCAAGTTTAAGTCAAATTGACGAATAAAATGATATACATTTTACAAACTGTAATTGTGGCATTGTTCCATTATTTAATTGCTCACAGAATTCATTTAGAGTTCTTAATTTTTCTTTTACCTGCCTGTCTTTAACTTTCGCTGGTGTGTGTACATGGTGCCTAGATTACATGTAGGATTACATAATCCTTTTTAGAGGGCAGGTAGATCCATATATTTGGTGCCCATTTTACACCCGCCATGATATTGACTTGGTGGTATTTGCTTTGGATTCATATTATTCCAGCAATGATCATTCTTTCTATTCGATATACCGTCTTTTGTAAAACATTATTAATCGCTCCAGAGCGTAATATTAACTAAATGGTTATGACTAATTAACCAATCACAAAATGTAGCTCGTCTCTGGTGGTCTCCATCATGTAATCTTTGTACTAGGCGAATTTCGAATAGTTTCATTTTATTCTTCTTGAGGATACCAAATAGTGGGTGATTCCTAGATTAGCTAATGCATCGCGTATGGAATTTATGGAGACATTCTAAAGTATGCCAAAACAACAACTTCGTCGTCTCCGAAATTCTGTGGGTGTTGTCTTTACCGTGGTTGGGAAATAAAACGGGCACTTCTGTGTAAGTTTATTTCCAATTTTTTAGAAATCCAAAAATACGGTTATAATCGCTCGGATACAAATTTAAGCACATAATCGTTACACCGAATAAAAATTCTTAACATTTTTCATCATTTGTGAAGATATTTGATTGCACTGGCCGCTACAAAAAAAACACGAAGCAAAAATAATTGCTGCCGAAATGAAGTTCTTAAGGATAATAAGTGAAAAAAACAAGCATGGCATAAAATACGAAATACATGCAGATGGTAGGGATGGAAAATGAGGCATTGATTAAAAAGATGCTCGAAGCGAAAACTATAGATAAGAGAAAAAAGGAAGGCCTAAGAAGAATTGAAACTTTATAATAGAGTTAAGATGCTAGTAATGGCTATACAACGTAGGACAATGGT
>RXPK01000038.1:251932-285774 GCA_004143645.1 Protaetia brevitarsis | reverse complement strand
GATAACCAGTATTATCTGCCTTCATCAGTCTAACCTCTTTTGGAAAATTGTGAAAACCGATCTCAGAAAACTTGGCATACTTTCCACGGTTTGGGTCAGATAAGTCGATGACATCTTTTTTGGTGTCTTATTGAATAACACTAGTAAGTGTCTCAAATTAGAGAATTTTCCTTGAACAGAAGAGAATTCAAAATTTCTTCTATTAAGTTTTTACCCATGAAGGGTAACTAACAATAGGATTGCTTTTCTGCGAGCATGTTAGTAATTAGATAATGAAAGAAATAAATTAGGAAATAGACATATATAGAAAGCCCACTACTAATAACAATTATTTAAGAAAGATATCAAACCATTCATCGAAAAACAACCCTAGCAGCTATTTAATTTTTTGGTTACATCCGCTTATTCAATTTTTTCCCTCTGTCTACAGAACGATATAAAAAGAAATAAAGAAATTATTAATACGCTGCATTAAGGATTTGCAGAAGACGTTAGCATAGATAATACCATACAGAAAACACAAAATCTAAAATAAACATTAAAAATGTGAGTACTTTTAGATATATGATATAGCTGACAGAAAATAAAGAAATATGTAACCTAACAGTTACACGAAAGGTCTACAAAAAATTTTCTCTAAATTCAATCTGGACATAGTTACTACTTCAAATAACAGTCCTTAAAATATTTTAGGCAACCCTAAAGATCAATAATATTTGGACAAATCAGTTTATTTATAAAATATCTTGTAAAGATGTGAACATGTATATATGGCAAACTAAAGATCAATTAACACGTTACAAGGAGCATTTGGCTCATCTTAAATTTAGACAAGCGTCTTAGAACAAATCTAGTTTAAGCCTCTATCATCTTGAAGAAAACAAAGGTTGACAATAAGCATTAGTTAGAAACGTAAAACAACTATGTACAATAATTGTTTATGAAGGGTATGGAAAATATATAAAAACAAACATATTTTAATGAATTCAGATTTAGGACCCTAAAATTCTTGTCCTTTACTCGGTTATTAGCATAAAGTAGTAGATTAGACGAGCTAGAAATTAGTGACAGTTAAGCATGACGCAGTCAGCCATGAGCGTGATTAATGTACCTTGACCTTTGTTAGGTATAAATTAGGGTAGTTTAGTGTAAGTTATTTAGTTCAGTGTTTCGCTGATATGATAGCTTTCCTTATGAAACGTACGTCCAGTTTTAGTGCAGTTTGTGGTGAGGGGTTTAGGAGAAGTTTGCAGCATTTCAGTACCACAGTTGGAGTATTTTTTGTCATTGTTATGGCTTCCCGGTCTTAACGCTACTCAACTAGGTTTTTTAAGGTAAGAATAAAATTAGGTTAGTTGATGCTAATATCTAATTTCTGTCATAACTGAAAGATGTAGAACAATTAATGTGTTTCGCAAGTTTATCACAATTATGTAGATTTCCTCAAGTTCAGGTCTAAACCGATTTCTCGGCTAAAAAATTTGGTTAAATTCAGAAATTAAATATCAGTTTTTAGAACTAGTCCAATTAGAATTGAACTTACAACCTACAATTTGAAGATTAGGCAAAAGGTCTTAGTAAAATTTTTAGAATAGTATAGAATAAGGATTGATTATTGAATAGGATAGAAGATTAATGGCAAGAAAGTATAATAAAGAATTTATGGTTCACTCACAGAAAATTATCAAAATTAGTGTCTATTAAAAAACCCAGAATGTACTCACATTAAATAAAACTCAGGAACATAGTGTTAGTCAGAACGAATACTCTACTGTATATTTCAAACACGGGGGAAATATAGTTTTGTTAAAACGCGTTTGAATAGTTAATTTAAAATTTTCAAAGAACACCAATTCGAAGAAATTATATTGGCATAAAGAACAGCGAGTTAGTACATATTTGATGATCAGACTAAAAACTTCATTAGAACTGCTTGTAAAACAAGTTTTAGAGAATAAACAAACTCATCCTTCAGATATCACACGTAAAGAAAATTGACATTGTAAAAGGGCTTAAAAACAAAAACTGCTTTTACTAAAATCGACAAAGTAATAACGTGGTCATTAGATAAGAGATTATTTGATCGTGTCAATACCCTCCTAACGCAAGGTTCCTTACGTAAAGCTAACTAAAATCCGTTATCAAAAAATGAGCACAGAAACCAAGAAGACCCTATTAGAAAAAGATATATTAATGATAACTTAAAGATATAGGCTAACTGTAAAAAATCCAGTGTTACCTAGGATGTATTGTTTACCCTAAGATACATAAACCAGGAAGAGCATGAGACCCATTGTCTCCAATATCAATAGTCCAACTCACTTACTGTCACAAATGGCTATCTGACAAATTCAAATCATTATACATGTGCCAAACCCCGGATTTAGCCGTTAAAATTCATACGCGTTCACATGAAAGATTAAAACATTGAACTTACTGACAATGAAGTTTTAAGTTTCATTGATGTGAGATCACTGTTTCCCAGCGTCCCCGTGGATTCATTTGACTTATTTGAAGATTTCTTGAAAGGTATCAGTTGGGCAGTAATGAAGTTGATAGTTCAATTTCTTTAGCGAGCTCTGCATGAAAAAATTTTTTCAATCAAACGGTAATTTACCAAAAAACTGAAAGGCAGCAACAATGGGAAACAGTTTATCATCCTTCATAGCTACCTTTATGGGAAAATTTGAACCGATCTTCAGATATTTGGCATATTTAGGTTTGGATCAGATCGTCGAAATGAAATATTTTTTGTGTTTTTGATATAGTAAAGTGCCAACTTAGAGATTTTCTTGAACAGATAAATATCAAAATTTCCTTCCATGTTTACCACATGAAGAGGAACTAACACAAGGATTGCTTTTCTCGACATTTAGTAATAAGATAAAATAATTAGAAATAGACATATAAGAGCCCACTCTAATAACAGATTTATTTCGAAGATTCAACATCATGGAAAAACAAACTACAGCATTAATTTTTGGTACATCGCTTACTTAATTTTCCTCTGTCTACAGAAGATATAAAAAGAAATTAAAGAAAATTTTAATAATCGCTGCATTAATGATTCTAAGAAGACGTTGTATATAATTACCCATCAGAAACACAAAAAAAAAATAAAAAAAAAATGTGAGTCTTTAGAAATTACTGACAAGAAAAATAAGAAAATGTCAATTACCATTTATCCAAGTTACACGAAAGGTCTACAAAAAAATTTATCTAAATTCATCTGAAAATAGTTTACGACTTCAAATAACAGTCCTAAAAATATTTAGGCAACCCTAAAGATCAAGTAGATAATTTGGACAAATCAGGTATTTTAAAAAATCTTGTAAAGATTGTGATCATGTATATATGGGCAAACTAAAAGATAATTAAACACGTTACAGGAGCATTTGCGTTCATCTTAAATTAGAAGGGATGAACAATCCAGTGTAGCCCTACTATGCTTGAAGAAAACCATAAGGTTGACAATTAAAATTAGTTGAAACGTAAACAATTACAAATAAATTGTTATGGGTATGAATATATAAAAACAACATATTTTAATGAATTCAAGATTTAGGACCCTTAAATTCTTGTCTTTACGGTTTATTAAGCATAAGTAGTAGATTAGACGGAGGCAGAGAATAGTGACTAGTTAAAGCATGACGGCAAGTTCAGCCAATGACCGTGATTAATGTACCTGGAACCTTATTATAAGGTATAAATTAGGTACTTTTAGTGTAGTTATTTAGTTCATGTTCTGCGAGAATGATGATAGCTTTGCTATTGAAACGTACGTCAGTTTGTGCAGTTTGTGGTGAGGGGTTTAGGAGAAGTTTGCCAACATTCCAGTACCTGCCAGGATAGCAGTGTTTTTGGAGTATTTATTGTCATTGTTATGGCTTCCCGGTCTACGCGGAGCTAACTCAACAGGTTTATTATAGAGGTAAGAGAGTAAAAAGTTAGGTTAGTTGATGACTAATATTAGAATTTCAGCCAAGATTTGTAGAAAAAGTTAATAATGTGTTTCCTAAAATTTGTTAACTCAAACTTAATATGAGATTCTCCAAGTTCAGCGTCTACATAGCGTTTCCTTATCGGCTAAAAAAATGTTGTTAAATTTACAGTGAGAAATTAAATATCAGTATTTTAGAAGTTAGTCAATTAAAATTAGAAACTTACACCTTATAATATTAAGATTAGCAAAAGTCTTATGTAATTTGAATTAGTAGAATGGATTGATTACTTGTAGAGTATAGAGTAGAAAATTTATTTCGAAGAAAGTATTAAAAAAGAGATTGATATTAGAATAAATTAAATCAAATTAGTGTCTGCTAAAAACCCAGAATGTACTCACATTATAAATCAGAACATATGTTAGTCAGAAACGAATCCTCTGTATCTTTCAACAAGGAGGAAATTAGTTTGTTAGAATAAAGGTTTGAAATGTATAATTTCATAATCTGATAAGAAACCACCAATCGAAGTATATTTACTAGAAAGGTCTGGCATAGAGACACAGCGACTTAGGAGAATTTTGGATGATCAGACTAAAAACTTACATATTAGAATCTTGCGCTTATGTCAAAACTCAAGTATAGAGATATAGAACAACAACGTTCAATTTAGCCTTCAGATTCAAGCGCGAGTAAAAGAAGATTAGACATTGGCTTATAAAGGGACGTAAAACAAAAACTGCTTTTACTTAAAATCTGACAAAGGTAATACGAAGTGGTCCCATTTTAGATAAAAAGAGAGTTATTTTTGATCCGGTGCTCAATCCTATCAACGCAATGGTTCTTACGGTAAAGCTACAAATAACACAAAGTCCGTTTATCAGAGAAATGATTCAACAGAACCAACAGGAAGACGCACTATTTAGAATATAAGGTAAGATTATTCAATGGATAAGACTTAAAGATGGGCTATGACTGTATCAAATATCCAGTGTGTCACCTTATGGAATTGGTAAATTTGTTTACCTAAGATAACATAAACAGGGAAGAGCATGAGACCCATTGTCTCCAATATAATAGTCGCAACTACTTACTGTCCAATGGTCTTACTGACAATTCAATCACGTTACCTGTGCAAACCCGATTTAAGCCGTTAAAAATTCCATACCGTTCATTGAAAAGATAAACATTTGAACTTACTGACAATGAAGTTGTAGATTTCACAATTGAATGATGAGACTACACTGTTGATCCAGAGCTGTTGGATGGATATCCGAACATCGACTTATTTGATAGAATAAAGTATTTGAAGTAATCAGTCGGGCAGTAATGAAGTTGAGAGTCGTACATAATTTGAATTTAGCGAAGCTCTGCATGAAACAAAATTTCTTTCAAATCAACGGTCTTTTTACCAACAAACTGAAGGAGCAGCATGGGTAACAGTTTTTTGGCTCTCCTTATAGCATAACCTCTTTATGGGAAAAATGAAACACGATAAATTCTCAGAATGACTGTTGGCATCACTTCCACGGGAGTTTGTGGTCAGATACGTCGATGACATTTTTGTGTTTTTGATACTAAGTAAGTGCTCAATTAGAGATTTTCTTGAACAGATAAATTCAAAATTTCCTTCCATTAAGTTTACCCATGAAGAGGAAACAAACAAATAGAATTGCTTTTTCGATAGTTTAGTAATTAGAAAAATAAAAATAAATTAAAATGACATATATGAGAAAGGCCACTACTAAAACAGATTATCAAGAAGATTCAAAACCATTTCATGAAAAAACAAACTAGCAAGCTATTAATTTTTGGTACATCGCTCTACTTAATTTTCTCTGTCTACAGAACATATTAACTAAAGAAATAAAGAATACTTTACTAAATATCGCTGCATTTAATGGATTCTCAAAGACGTTGTATATAATTTACCATCAGAAAACAACAAAAAACAAAATAAAATGAAAAATGTGATACCTTTAGAAATTTAAGTGAAAAGAAAACATTAAGAAATATGTCAATTACCATTTATTCCAAGTATTTACACGAAAGGTCTACAAAAAATTTCTCTAAATTCAATCTGGCAATCAGTTACAACTCAAATAACAGTCTTAAAAATATTTTAGGCAACCCTAAGATCAAGTAGATAATGTTGACAAATCAGGGTTATTTATAAAATATCTGTAAAGATTGTGATCATGTTATATTGGCAACACTAAAGATCAATTAAAAACCGTTACAAGGGCATTTGCTCATCTGTAAATTTAGAAGGTCTGACAAATCTAGTGTAGCCCTACATATGCTTGAAGAAAGACCATAAGGTTTAACAATATAAAATTAGTTAGAAACGTAAACAACTATGTTACAATTTAAATTGTTATGAGGGTATGGAAAATATAAAACAAACAATATTTTAATGAATTCAGATTTAGGACCCTTAAATCATGATCCATCACGAGAGTTTATTAAGCAGACAAGTAGTAAGAGAGACGGAGCTAGAATTAGTGACTAGTTAGCATGACGGCAGTCAGCCTGACCGTGATTAATGTACCTGACCTTGTTTATGGTATAAAATTAAGGTAGTTTTAGTGTAGTTATTTCGTTCAGTGTTTCTGCTTGAATGATGATAGCTTTGCTATTGAAACGTACGTCAGTTTAGTGCAGTTTGTGGTGAGGGGTTTAGGAGAAGTTTTGCAGCATTTCCAGTACCACGTTTGGAGTATTTTGTCATTGTTATGGCTTTTCCCGGTCCTACCGCTACTCAACAGGTTTTTAGGTAAGAAGTAAAATTAGGTTAGTTGATGCTAATATTAAATTTCTTGAAAGATTGTAGAAGTTATGTGTTTCCAAATTTTATTCAAATTAAATGTAAGATTTCCTCAAGTTCAGCTCTAAAGCGATTTCTTCGGCTAAAAAATGTTGGTTAAATTCAGAAATTAAATATCAGTATGTTTAGAATTAGTCAATTAGAAATTAGAAGCTTACAACCTACATTTAAGATTAGGCAAAGGTCTTAGTATTAGAATTAGTAGAATGGATTGATTATTTGAAATAGGAATAGAAGATATTATTTCGAAGAAAGTATTAAATAAAGATTTGGTTCATAAGAATCAAAACATTAAGTGTCCCTTTAAAAACCCAGAATGTACTCACTTATAAACAGAATATATGTTAGTCAGAACGAATCCTCTGTATTTTAACAAGGAGAAATTAGTTTGTTAAATAAAGTTTGAATATAATTTAAATTTAAGAACACAAATCGAAGAAATTAATCTGGATAGAAACAGGATTAGTACTTTTGATGATCAGACTAAAACTTTATTAAACTGCTTGTAAAACTCAGTTTTAGAGATAAACCGCATCCTTCAGATATCAACGTAAAGAAATTGACATTGCTAAGGGCTTAAAAAAATGCTTTACTTAAAATCTGACAAGGTTCGGTGGTATTTTAGATAAAAGAGATTATTTTGATCGTGTAACCCTCTAACGCAAGGTTCTTACGTAAGCCAACTAAAATCCCGTTATCAAAATGATAACAGAACCAGAAGACCTATTAGAATATAGAATTTATTAATGATAATAAGATAAAGGCTACGTATCAAATCCAGTGTTACCTAGGATGTATTGTTACAAGATCATAAAACAGGGAAGAGCATGACACATTGTCTCAATACATAGTCCAACTTACTTACTGTCCAAATGGCTATCTGACAAATTCAATCACTTACCTGTGCACCCCGATTTAGCCGTTAAAAATCATACGCGTTCATTGAAAGATTAAAAACATTGAACTTACTGACAATGAAGTTTTAGTTCATTTGATGTGAGCCACTGTTCCCAGCGTCCGTGGATTCATGATTATTTAGAGATTTCTTGAAAGGTAAGCAGTTGGCAGTAAGAAGTTGATAGTTTCATTCTTTAGCGAGCACTGCATGAAAAAAATTATTTCAATAAAGGACTTACAACAAATGAAGGAGCAGCATGGGTAACAGTTTATCTCCTTCATAGATAACCTCTTTATGGGAAATTGAAACGATCTTCAGAATACTGGCATACTTTCCACGGTTTGGGTCAGATACGTCGTGACATTTTTGTGTTTTTGATACTATAGTGTCAATTGAGATTTCCTGAACGATAAACAAAAATTTCCTTCCATTAAGTTTAACCATGAAGAGAAATAACATAGGATGTTTCCTCGACATGTTAGTAAGAAAAATAAAAATAAATTAGAATAGACATATATAGAAAGCCCACTAATAACAGTTTATTTCAGAAGATTAAACCATTCATGGAAAAACACTAGCAGCTATTATTTTTTGGTACATCGCTTACTTATTTTCCTCTGTCTACAGAAGATATATAAAGAATTAAAGAAATTATTAATATCGTGCATTTAAAGGATTCAGAAGACGTTGTTAAAATACAATCAGAAAAACAAAAATAAAATAAAAATTAAAATGTGAGTCTTTGAATTAGTGACAAGAAAATAAGAAATATGTCAATACCATTTACCAAGTTACAAGAAAGGTCTAAAAATTTTCTCTAATTCATCTGGACTAGTTACACGTCAAATAACGTCTTAAAATATTTAGGCAACCTAAGATCAAGTAATTTTGGACAAATCAGGTATTTATAAAATATCTTGTAAAGATTGTGATATGTTATATTGGGCAACTAAAAATCAATTAAAACGTTACAAGGAGCATTGGCTCATCTTATTTAGAAGGTTGACAATCTGTGTAGCCCACATATGCTTGAAGAAAACAATAAGTTGACAATTAAAATTATTAAAACTAAACAACTATGTACAATTAAATTGTTATGAGGTATGGAATATAAAAAAAATTTTAATGAATTCAGATTTAGGACCCTTAAATTCTGTCTTTACGGTTATTAAGCATAAGTAGTAGATTAGACGGAGCTAGAATTAGTGACTACGTAAGCATGCGGCAGTCAGCATGACCGTGATTATGTACCTGACTTTGTTAGGTATAAATAGGGTAGTTTTAGTGTAGTTATTTAGTTCAGTGTTTCTGCTGATGATGATAGCTTTGCTATTGAAACGTCGTCCAGTTGAGTGCGTTTGTGGTGAGGGGTTAGGAAAGCTTGCAGCACTTCCAGTACCACAGTTTGGAGTATTTTTGTATTTTATGGCTTCCGGTCTACGCACTCAACGGTTTTTAGGTAAGATAAATTAGGTAGTTGATGCAATATTAAATTCTGAAAGATTGTAGAAAGTTAATGTGTTCCAAATTTTATTCAATTAATGTAGATTTCCTCAATTCAGCGTCTAAAGCGATTCTTCGGCAAAAAATGTTGGTTAAATTCAGAAATTAAATATCAGTATTTTAGAATTAGTCAATTAGAATTAGAGCTAACAACCTACATTTAAGATAGCAAAAGGTCTTAGTATTTAGAATAGATAGAATGGATTGATTATTTGAATAGGATAGAAGATATTATTTCGAAGAAAAGTATTAAATAAAGATTGTTCATAAGAAAAAATTATCAAAATTAGTGTCTTTAAAAAACCCAGAATGTACTCACATTAATAATCAGAACATATGTTAGTCAGAAACGAATCTCCGTATCTTTCAACAAGGAGAAATTAGTTTGTTAAATAAAGGTTTGAATATAATTTAAAATTTAAGAAACCACAATCGAAGAATTATATCTGGCATAGAAACAGCGATTAGTACTTTTGATGATCAGACTAAAACTTTATTAGAACTGCTTGTAAAACTCAAGTTTTAGAGAATAACAACGTCATCCTTCAGATATCACACGTAAAGAAATTGACATTGCTAAAGGGCTTAAAAACAAAAACTGCTTTTACTTAAATCTGACAAAGGTAATAGGTGGTCATTTTAGATAAAAGAGATTATTTTGATCGTGTCAATACCCTTCTAACGCAAGGTTCTTACGTAAAGCTAACTAAAAATCCGTTATCAAAAATGATCACAGAAACCAAGAAGACCTATTAGAATATAAGAATATTATTAATGATAACTTAAAATATGAGGCTAACTGTATCAAATCCAGTGTTACCTAGGATGTATTGTTTACCTAAGATACATAAACCAGGGAAGAGCATGAGACCATTGTCTCCAATATCAATAGTCCAACTTACTTACTGTCCAAATGGCTATCTGACAAATTCAATCACTTACCTGTGCAACCCCCGGATTTAGCGTTAAAAATTTCATACGCGTTCATTGAAAAGAAAAAACATTGAACTTACTGACAATGAAGTTTTAGTTTCATTGTGATGTGAGCTCACTGTTTCCCAGCGTCCCGTGGATATCACTTTGACTTATTTAGAAGATTTCTTGAAAGGTAATCAGCTGGGCAGTAATGAAGTTGATAGTTTCATTTCTTTAGCGAAGCTCTGCATGAAAACAAAATTTCTTTCAAATCACGGTACTTTTTACCAACAAACTGAAGGAGCAGCAATGGGAACAGTTTATCTCCCTTCAATAGCTAACCTCTTTATGGGAAAATTTGAAACGATCTTCAGAATACTTTGCAATACTTCCCGGGTTTGGGTCAGATACGTCGATGACATTTTTGTGTTTTTTGATAACTAGTAAGTGCTCAATTAGAGATTTCCTTGAACAGATAAATTCAAAATTTCCTTCCATTAAAGTTTACCCATGAAAGAGGAAACTAAACAATAGGAATTGCTTTCCTCGACATGTTATAGTAATAAGAAATAAAAATAAATTAGAAATGACATATATAGAAAGCCACTACTAATAACAGATTTATATCAGAAGATTCAAACTTCATGGAAAACAAACTAGCAGCTATTAATTTTTGGTACAGTCGCTTACTTAATTTTCCTCTGTCTACAGAAAGAATAATAAAGAAATTAAGAAATTATTAATATCGCTGCATTTAATGGATTCTCAGAAGACGTTGTATATAATACCATCAGAAAAACAAAAAATAAATAAAAATTAAAAAATGTGAGTACTTTAGAAATTAGTGACAAGAAAAATAAGAAATATGTCAAATTACCATTTATCCAAGTTACACGACAAGGTCTACAAAAAATTTTCTCTAAATTCAATCTGGACATAGTTACTACTTCAAAAAACAGTCTTAAAAAAATTTTAGGCAACCCTAAAGATCAAGTAGATAATTTGGACAAATCAGGTATTTATAAAATATCTTGTAAAGATTGTGATCATGTATATATTGGGCAAACTAAAAATCAATTAAAACACGTTACAAGGAGCATTTGGCTCATCTTAAATTTAGAAGGTTTGACAAATCTAAGTGTAGCCCTACATATGCTTGAAGAAAAACCATAAGGTTGACAATAAAAATTAGTTAGAACGTAAACAACTATGTACAATTAAATTGTTATGAGGGTATGGGAAATATATAAAAACAAACATATTTAATGAATTCGAGATTTAGGACCCTTAAATTCTTGTTCTTTTACGGTTTATTAAGCATAAGTAGTAGATTAGACGGAGCTAGAATTAGTGACTAGTTAAGCATGACGGCAGTCAGCACCATGGACCGTGATTAATGTACCTTGACCTTTGTTAGGTATAAATTAGGGTAGTTTTTAGTGTAGTATATTAGTTCAGTGTTTCTGCTGATGAATGATAGCTTGTCTATTGAACGTACGTCCAGTTTAGTGCAGTTTGTGGTGAGGGGTTTTAGGAGAAGTTTGCAGCATTTCCAGTACACAGTTGGAGTATTTTTGTCATTGTTATGGCTTCCCGGTCTACGCTACTCAACAGGTTTTTTAAGGTAGAAGTAAAATTAGGTTAGTTGATGCTAATATTAAATTTCTGAAAGATTGTAGAAAAGTTAATGTGTTTCCAAATTTTATTCAAATTAAATGTAAGATTTCCTCAAGTTCAGCGTCTAAAGCGATTTCTTCGGCTAAAAAAGTTGGTTAAAATCAGAAATAAAATATCAGTATTTTAGAATTAGTCAATTAGAATTAGAAGCTTACAAACTACATTTAAGATTAGCAAAGGTCTTAGTAATTTAGAATTAGTAGAAATGGATTGATTATTTGAATAGGATAGAAGATATTATTTCGAAGAAAGTATTAAATAAAGATTTGGTTCATAAAAAAAATTATCAAAATTAGTGTCTTTAAAAAACCCAGAATGTACTCACATTAATAAATCAGAACATATGTTAGTCAGAAACGAATCCTCTGTATCTTTCAACAAGGAGGAAATTAGTTTGTTAAATAAAGTGTTGAAATATAATTTAAAATTTAAGAAACCACCAATCGAAGAAATTATATCTGGCATAGAAACAGCGATTAGTACTCTTTGATGATCAGACTAAAAACTTTATTAGAACTGCTTGTAAACTCAAGTTTTAGAGAATAAACAACGTCATCCTTCAGATATCACACGTAAAGAAATTGAACATTGCTAAAGGGCTAAAAACAAAACTGCTTTTACTTAAAATCTGACAAAGGTAATACGGTGGTCATTTTAGATAAAGAGATTATTTTGATCGTGTCAATACCCCTTCTAACGGCAAGGTTCTTACGTAAAGCTAACTAAAAATCCGTTATCAAAAATGATCACAGAAACCAAGAAGACCCCTATTAGAATATAGAATATTATTAATGATAACTTAAGATATAGGCTAACTGTATCAAATCCAGTGGTTACCTAGGATGTATTGTTTACCTAAGATACATAAACCAGGGAAGAGCATGAGACCCATTGTCTCCATATCAATAGTCAACTTACTTACTGTCCAAAATGGCTATCTGACAAATTCAATCACTTACCTGTGCAACCCCCGGATTTAGCCGTTAAAAATTCATAACGCGTTCATTGAAAAGATTAAAAAACATTGAACTTACTGACAATGAAGTTTTAGTTTCATTTGATGTGAGCTCACTGTTTCCGCAGCGTCCCCGTGGATATCACTTTGACTTATTTAGAAGATTTCTTGAAAGGTAATCAGTTGGGCAGTAATGAAGTTGATAGTTTCATTTCTTTAGCGAAGCTCTGCATGAAACAAAATTTCTTTCAAATCAACGGTACTTTTTACCAACAAACTGAAGGAGCAGCAATGGGTAACAGTTTATCTCCCTTCATAGCTAACCTCTTTATGGGAAAATTTGAAACCGATCTTCAGAATACTTTGGCATACTTTCCACGGGTTTGGTCGATACGTCGATGACATTTTTTGTGTTTTTGATACTAGTAAGTGCTCAATTTAGAGATTTTCCTTGAACAGATAAATTCAAAATTTCCTTCCATTAAGTTTACCCATGAAGAGGAAACTAACAATAGGATTGCTTTTCTCGACATGTTAGTAATAAGAAATAAAAATAAATTAGAAATAGACATATATAGAAAGCCCACTACTAATAACAGATTTATTTCAGAAGATTCAAACCATTCATGGAAAAACAAACTAGCCAGCAATTAATTTTTTGGTACATCGCTTACTTAATTTTCCTCTGTCTACAGAACGAATATAATAAAGAAATTAAAGAAATTATTAATATCGCTGCATTTAAGGGATTCTCAGAAGACGTTGTATATAATACCATCAGAAAAACAAAAAATAAAATAAAAATTAAAAATGTGAGTACTTTAGAAATTAGTGACAAGAAAATAAGAAATATGTCAAATTACCATTTTATCCAAGTTACACGAAAGGTCTACAAAAAATTTTCTCTAAATTTCAATCTGGACATAGTTACTACTTCAAATAACAGTCTTAAAAATATTTAGGCAACCCTAAAGATCAAGTAGATAATTTGGACAAATCAGGTATTTATAAAATATCCTTGTAAAGATTGTGATCATGTATATATTTGGGCAAACTAAAAGATCAATTAAAACACGTTACAAGGAGCATTTGGCTCATCTTAAATTTAGAAGGTTTGACAAATCTAGTGTAGCCCCACATATGCTTGAAGAAACCATAAGGTTGACAATATAAATTAGTTAGAAACGTAAACAACTATGTACAATTAATTGTTATGAGGGTATGGAAATATATAAAAACAAAACATATTTTAATGAATTCAGATTTAGGACCCTTAAATTCTTGTTTTACGGTTTATTAAGCATAAGTAGTAGATTAGACGGAGGCTAGAATTAGTGACTAGTTAAGCATGACGGCAGTCAGCCATGACCCGTGATTAATGTACCTTGACCTTTGTTAGGTATAAATTAGGGTAGTTTTAGGTGTAGTTATTTAGTTCAGTGTTTCTGCTGATGATTGATAGCTTTGCTATTGAAACGTACGTCCAGTTTAGTGCAGTTTTGTGGTGAGGGGTTTAGGAGAAGTTTGCAGGCATTTCCAGTACCACAGTTTGGAGTAAGGTTTTCTCGCTCATATCACTCTTTTGTTGAACACAGGTTAAATTCTTTCAAGTGAATAGATATTGATAGTGTAGATTCTCTTTATTTTGAATTTGAAATTATGCAGATTGCGCAAAACCGTAAGCATTGTGATTCAAGAGGCTTTTTCTTTTCTTACTAACATTTACCATTTAGACTTAATCATTTTTAATCAAAATGAAAATGAATTATCTTCAAAATTTTCAGAATGAGTCAGCACTTAGTGTGACTTGCTCTTCGCCTGCTACGGTGATGGTCGTATGGATAAATATTATGTTAAAATAAGAAGGAAACATATTTACATGATATTTACGCATGGTTAGGCAATCGAAAGTACTAGCTCTACACGGATTTACATATCAAAATTATTAGCGTAAATAAATACAAAACAAAAAATTGTGTTTATAATTATTTGGATCCGAATGCAAAAATATATAAAATATTATCTACAAACAAATTTTAATCCTTGTATTTAAACCTATTGGACCGTAAGAAGTTGTTGAAGATACAAACAGGAAATTTCGAAACGGTAATAATTACTAATATTATATTTATATCCGTGTAACAAAATGGCTACCTGTTATTACCAATATTACTGCTGAAATATTTAATATTTAATTTTCATGTAATTCTGTTCATACATCGTCATCTATTATTGAATAGAAAGCTGTCTGCACCTAACTTCACTTGTTACGAGATTTTCTATGTGATAATTCAGCCTTAATATAACAACTATCTAAAATTGTTACCAAAAAAACTTTATACTTTGTTAGAAGTTGTTTTTTTTTTAATAATTTCACATTTATTTACTGGTAATTTCTTTTTCTATGCAAGGTTTATGATTCTTGACTCTCTAAATCCATTCATTCCATACAGAAATAAAGAAAAAAGTTAATCGATTTGTAAGAAGGCTCTATACATAATGCGAAAAAGAAATATAAGCCAATATTTACATAAAAAGATCGCATATATGTATATCGCCATTAAAGTTGAGTACCGACCCGAGCTCATATCTGTTATAAAATATAAGCCAGTTTACCGAAGGCATCCTATTACCGTTCTCATAAAAAATTCTTTTTTGAATATTACATAATGCTACCCTAAGCAAACATAATGTATCCAGGGATGTGCTCCGGAGTTATATATGTATTGTACGCTTGATGAAAGTTAATAACAAGAAAAAAATATCTCATTTTTTTTTGGTATTTTATTTATAAAAGTAAATAGTCAGGAATGGCTCCTGAAAATTTTTACTACTTAATTAGACAATTGTGATGCATTTTATTTTAAATTCGAGTTATTATTTACTTCTTAATAAAAGATATTCGATTTCATCATATTTATAAAGCATATAAAATACGTAGAATTTATATGCATATTTTTAGTTCTATTTAATCTCTCTCTGTGTGTGTGTGCGGCCTCAGAAAAGAATGGTCGAATAAAGGAGTTTGGCGCGATCGCGAGGTCAGTGCAAGATCCCTGATTGGCGGACAGCTGAGGAGATCGTAGGTACGCAAGCGAAGAATGGAAATCGACAGCCAGCGTTGGAAGAGAGTGGATGTGCCGTTCGTTTGGAGCGCGGCGGTTACTGAGTCAGCCATTAAGCACCGGCCACGACGCAATTATATGTTAATTAAAAGTGAATAACGTAGCGGGCTAATTTATGTAATCAGATGTATTTAACAAAAGCATATTGGAGTCTGAGATTAAGTAATGTTAATGAGTAGAGACCGGATTATATGCAAAGCGCATACATTTAATTTTTTGCATATCTTTAATTATAGTCTATATGTAGACGTATTACACTAATTGAAGTTAATTAGCGCCAATTAGTGATTGCATATTGCAATATATGCAATCACTAAACAACAATACTTTGTATAACCGATTTGCATGTCGAGCAAATAGTGAAACAACTTTCAAATCGGCACAAATATTCCACTTATAGTCGATATACTGATTTTTTTTTCCCGAAAGGATCTTCATATTGTCTTAAATAGAGACCGGATTATATGCAAAGTTTTTATTTTATTTTTTCCATATCTTTAATAATAGTGTATATGTAGATGCATTACACTAATTGAAGTTAATTAGCGCTAATTAGTAATTGCATATATTGCATATTTAGGCATTTCTATGCATATTTTTTACAAAAGTTGCATATATTGCATATTTAAGCTTTTTCTTATCCTTTCTATTAGTAAAAATTCCTAGTAATTCCTAATGTAGATCGACAACCGACAATTCTCAGAACGATAAAACTTTTACGTTGGGTTCTCTGATACTTGCACGTGTTTAATTTCGCCTAGCAGAAGGGATGTGGTAAATACGTTTTATTATTATTAATTCCCAAATAAACTATTCATTCATTGAATATCTTTGAGCGAAACAGCATGGAATTGTGTCACGTTTTTAAATACTGTGCGTACATACAATGAGTATAGCGAACAAACTTTCTTTATGGATTAAACCATATCCTGAACTGGTAACGGATGGCGACAAAGTATTTTGTCGAGCCTGCAGTAAACTGGTAAGTTTAATTTTACTAAAAGCTTTACAATTGTTTTTAAATTCTTTAGCTTTTAATATAAAATGACAATTATTGTTGTAGGTGTCTTCTGAGAGAAAATACCTGATTGATCAACACGCTAAAACTCCATCACATACTGAAAAATGTGAAAAACTAAAGCGATCCGCATGTGTGCAGCAATCTATACGTCAATGTGTAGCATCAACTTCACGAAACTCAGAACAAGAAGAATATAATACGGATCTGTGTAACGCATTAATTTCGTCTAACATGCCATTAGCAAAATTAAACAATGTTAATTTGAAATCATTTCTGCAAAAATATTGCAAACATAATATATCTGACGAAAGTACCTTACGAAAAAATTATGTCACATCTTGTTACCAGCAAACAATAGCAGAAATTCAACAATTGGTAGGGAATAATTTTATTTATATCATGGTAGATGAAAGTACGGATAAGTGTGGCCGTTATATTACCCATTTGTTAATAGAAATTCTTCATGAAGATATTGTAGGTAAATCATATTTAATTTATTGTAAATAATCTTGAAAAAACAAATAATGTGAGAATTGCCCAATTCGTTCAAGAAGGTTTATCAAACTTCTTTTTTACCTGGAAGTATACCTTGTGAAAAAATTTTTACTAATGTTGTCCGACGCTGCACCATACATGATAAAAGCCGTGCAAAATTTAAAATTTTTTTATAGTAACATTATTCATACCACTTGTTTAGCTCATGGGTTCAATCGTGTAGCCGAAAACATTAGGAATCAATTCCCTTTGATTAATGATTTAATTAGCAATGTCAAAAAAGTATTTTTAAAAGCACCTTTACGAATCCAATTTTATAAGGAGCGACTTCCCGATGTTAAGTTGCCTCCTGAACCGATTATTACGAGATGGGGTACATGGTTAGAGGCTGCAATTTTTTTCGCCGATAATTAAAGGAATAAAAAATGTAATTCTTGAACTCACTGCTGATTGCATTGCTCCAGAAAACTGTAAGAAGATAGTAACATCAACAGAATTGCTACAAAACCTTTTGTATATTAAGTCAAATTATAGCTTTGTTTCAAGTTCCATTCGTAAACTAGAAACGCAAGGGATGTCGCTCTCGGAATCAGTCGAAATAGTAGACGAATTTGATATGCTATGTAAGAAGGTTAAGGGTACAATAGGTAATTCTATATACGATAAATTTAAAATAAGTGATAAATAAAAATGCGGGGTATTTGAAATTGAAGAAAGTTTTTTGGAAGGTGAAACAGTAAACGATTTCGACTTTAATTTTAGTTTAGAATGTATTGCAATGTTAAAAAATGCACCAATTACATCTGTGGATGTTGAAAGAAGCTTTTCTATTTCGAAACATATGTATTCTGATAGAAGAGAAAACTTTCTTTTACACAATTTTGAAAAACATTCAATTATAAATTGTTTTAGAAATATGTTGTGGACAAATTTTGTGCAATAAAGTGAATGTTTAAATTTCTGCTCTTATTTATTTTATGTAAAATTTTTGCATATTGTCGCAATTTTTTTGCATATATGCTCCAGGTTTATACATATTTTCTCAAAAATCGATGCATATATATGCACATATATTCAGGTTTTTCTTTGCATATAATCCGGTCTCTACTGATGACAAATAATGGCTAATAGGTGAAAAGAATTGTATAAGAAGGAATACAATTCGAAGCATGTTCACGCTGTATTAGTAAGAATTGTTACAAAATCTCTTCTCAGAATAATATCAAACATTAAACTATGTTAAAAAATCGTATGTCATAATACGGTTTGATGTAATTTTGTATAAATATTTCATCATCTAAGACACATCCTTGCATACAATCAATATAAGGAAGGTTAACAGCTTATATTTTATCTATACTTTTATGGATATATACATACATACAAAGTATTTCAGCTTATTTTCTCTAATTTAGCAGCAGAATATTTCTGGAACAATCTGCGGGTATATTAACCATTTTTTCGGTACTGGATGGCATAATTTAATTCTATGGCACGCTTATCTAAAAAAAGAATAGGATTTCGCTTTGATGTGGGAGTTGCCCGAAATTAAAAGCAAACATCCCTTTATGATGTCGAATATACTTCCGCTCTGGCATTCTTTGAGTGCCGCACGCGGTTATACTGCTTGCGAATGGATTCAATTAAATTCCTGATGTTTGATAACAATGCACAGCTTTTCTGACTCATATTTAATAGCGCCCACGCTAATTGTAAGTCGTATCGGTGAGCCAGATTCTCGTGTGGCTTATACGAAATATTAATGTAAGGACAAGACCGGGAAACTACAAAAACGTACAATATTTATTTTTCTGCGCGTACGGAATGTTAATATCTGTAAACTCGTATAACACTGGCGCTGTTGAATAGGTCAGTTAATAGCTGTGGAAATTACGACTTCACTACTATGACGTAGAAGCAGATTTTTACGCAGGCAATTTATTATAACAGTGTTCCGTATTAAATAGCAATTTAAACGCCTTAAATATATTCTAAACATTTGCTTTATTATATATAGGAAATAATCGCAATGAAAATGCCAAAATAGATTAGTGATTTTATCGTGCAGATATACATGGAATTTTCGTTCCCATAGTAAACGAACATTATAATATTTTCACAATAGAAGTTATATTAATACTTGAAATGTCGCTAAATGATTGCCTTTAGAACTAATTTTAGGTCTATTAAGTTAAAAAGAATTTTAAATCGAAGCTTACTGTGTTATAAATCAGGTTAGTGAGGTCTTAATAATAGAGATCTACAATTTTTGGATAAGCTTTCGTGCGCATAACTCGTAACAAGTGTATACCATAAAAAGGCATATATAATTATAAATGTGTTTCTGACAACAAAAAGAAGTTTTTCACGGCAAAATGCTATTTTATGAGATCTCTTGCATCTATATGAAGAGTAAATAATAGTGTGTTGATTGGTTGCCTTCCTTTATCTGTTCTACATTGAGAGAAAGAAATGCGTTAACCTAACAATATCTACTATGTTAACACAAAAGCTGTTAATGCCAACAAATTTGTATTTAATCCAACAAAATGAGTCATTTGTGCAACTATTATTTGTGTTAAAAAAAATCTGTTGACTGAAAAAACTT
Source organism: Protaetia brevitarsis (assembly GCA_004143645.1). NCBI lineage: Eukaryota > Metazoa > Arthropoda > Insecta > Coleoptera > Scarabaeidae > Protaetia > Protaetia brevitarsis. The sequence continues at coordinate 265,809 of RXPK01000038.1, read as the reverse complement.
AATTGGTTGAAACTAAAATATCTAACACGTTTTTGCTTGGATGGACCGAAATGGTAATGTTAAAATAAAAAAAATCTTAGTAGTTTTTAGGAAAACATTCATAGCATAATACTGAAACTAAAAAATGATTAACTTAACCACAAAAGGGTGTTTGAGCATTGCGCACCTACATATGTAGATCTTAAAAGCATGCGTATATACTACGTTATCTGTTTTAATGTATAGTAAATATTATAGAGATTCTCTTTTCTAGAAAACAATATCATAATTACAATGTAAGTATATTATCTCTACTTTATACATAATACAATTTAGTAATTCAATATTTGTATATTATGGAATGTACACTAGCGACACTTTCTAATTGTACGACCTACAGCATAAAACAGAGCCTAAATGTGTAGCATGGGTAGTAGACGACTTATGCATTCACTGCCGTCTTCGAAATATGTAAACACAGATGTACGGTCTCGGTGTTTTTTTGTAGTAAATCTACTTTAAATGTAAGAAAATGCAGAAAATAAACATAGAAAAAAACATTGATCTTATAAAAATAAGAGAAATTAAATACATCAAAGGCGCATACTTATGCCTGCCGACCTACCTCGGTTAGCACAATTCGAATTTTTTCATTTACTTATCTTAAATATAATATTGTATACAAACAGATGTTTTGTTTTCTTTACAAATCCCTACAGCTTTACCAAATATGTTTGTGTTTTTAATCCAATTGATTCACAATGATTGTTTTCATAACTATTGTTTAATTCGCCCCGGCTCCTTTTTTCGATATTAACATAATGAATAATTAATATTAATATAAACTAATCATTAATTACTAATTTAAACCTGCATTTTGTATTTATAGCTATCACTACTGTTCAATTTAGCACTAATTCAAATTTTGTATTTCTTTTGAAAAATATTGTGAGACTTTTGAGGTAAAATCTTTGAAACTAGAATTTATAATCGAAATATTATTTTATCTTGCTATTATAATATAATGGAAACATACCATTACTATAACTAATAAAAATATTCTGAACGAGTGTAGAGCTTTTCCTTCTAATATCTGATAATCTGATATAAAAATCATGGTTTTGAATGCATCCTCGCCATATCTCCTTTATTATTTAATGTAAAGAAGGAAGCCGGAGCGAGTTAAAAAAAATGATATAATCATCATGACATTAATTAGATTAAAAAATATAAGCATATTTGGTAACGCTGCAGGAAAACAAAACATGCATTTCTGTCAATAACGAAATTACTACAAATTTCTCTGCATTTAATAAAATTAATTGGCCACAACACCCACTTCACGAAAAGTGGAAGTAGTAATAATCCTTATTACTATATTGTTTAATATCTTGCATAGGCTGTCGCAATATAGTTAATGCATTAACTAGATTGAATGAAACACTTTTCATGGTTCAGTAATATTGAAAAAAGTGTTTCATTCATAACGGAGGTGTGCTTTACTGATTCAGTATAGCTAAATACTTAAAATGTCTTCATGCGATCCATTTTGATAGTTTCATTATTATGCATACGTATAAAAATAAAGTAATAAACCCATGATAGCTATTTATTGTATAAATTAACATGCCTTTGGTTTATTCCTAGTCAATAGTTCAACTGTTAAAATGAAAAATACCTTTTTAAAACATTTAATAACACTACAGCTATTCGAAATACTTCAAACATCAAATAAATTATTCCTACGCAAAGATAACAAATATATAAGAGATGCATTCAACTTCGCCATTAATAAAATCCAGTCTAAGCTTTTTTAAAATAACCGACAGAGAGACCGCACATCTGTGTTACATATTTCGAAGCGGCCAGTTACTGCATTAAATCCGTTCTACTATCCACGTTAAATATGGGCTCTATTTTACCCTGTAGGTCGTACAATTATGAAAGTGTCGCTAGTGGTACCTACCTACCTGGAGGTTTTGGACATAGAAAACAATCCATTACCGCCCAAAGACGTCGGAAGTGTATTCAAATATATTTCTCAAATACAGTTTAGGCATTATTTTAAATACCTACTATTATTGTAAAGTTGTACTTACATATTTCATACTTATAACTTTTGAAGTTATTAATAAATATAAACCTGACTAGTCATATTTTGTTTCCAAACCCCAATTTGCAATTAATGAAAATTTTCCAAAATATCGCAAAATGAATTATTTGAATGCACAAAATTTTGCTCCATATCAACCAAAAATAAAATGTTCGCATTGACACTCCTAAATTTTGTGCACTCAATACGTTTATTTGCTAATGTAACCATGAAGCATGCATTGAAGCAAGGAATTTGTTTTTGTTGTTTTAAACACAATTCCGAAGTTACGGTAAGCAGCAATGCTTAGTAAACAAAACACTTTTTTGTTGTTCTTAACATACTTAGAGCTGTATAACAAATCAAAAACAATGTTACATCAACTAAACTAAAGTGTTGCATTAACGATTACCTTGCTTAAATTAAAATTGAGGCGTTCAGTTGAATCAACAAGTCTATATTTTAACTTAACAAATATATCTCAACAAATCGTAAATTTCAATCTAACAATAATTTCGGTGGCCGTATTAAATGCAAATTTTTTGGTTGGTTATGCGTATTTGTGTAAATCAATGCATTCCTTTCTCTCGGTGTATTTTATAAAATTATACAAAAACCTTTAAATATAATTATCTTTTTTGTTGTAGTGTACATTCTCTAGTGAAGTATAAAACTGCTTTTTACGTAGCGCTTACAATCTGCTCTGTACTTTGGTTTAACAGTTTAAAACTGTTTACTTTCTGTAGCAGTTTTCTTTAAATAGCGAATATACGTTAAATGAAAATAAACTGTTCTATAACCTTACACCACCGCCATCATCACTTTCTCGCGGCCTAACTTCTAACAGTGGAGCTCGCAGTGGTTCCCATTGGACAATTCGTTTTCGATCGAAATTTGAAGCGAATTTTCTCATTTCTCAAATTCTTGATACGCTTGGTCCAGTCCGACCGACTTGACCCACCCCTTCGCCATTTTATGAACGCCCAAGTCGTAGCATCTTCAGATCCTTTAGCGTAGAGAATTTTTTTACCGATTTACACGTGCTAAACCGCAGCACGCCACTGTAGTTGTTAGGAAGAGAGGAAACTATCAAACTTTAGTATAATTATAAACTAGAAGTCGGCATCCTCCTAGAATGCGGTCCTTTAGGAAAGTGTTTTTTTGAAGTCGGTCCATTCACTCGAGAGAAGTTGTCACTTTAGAATGTGCAGTACGCTGTAGGTAGTTTTCTTTTTGTTTTATACACTGTGTGGTTTTGTTTTCAACAGTTGTTTTAACCCGCCATTTATTTTCCAAAAAAATATTATCAGAATCAAATTCAACGACCCCAACACCCACGAATGAACTATTGCAAAATGTCGTCTTTTAATACTGTCCTCCATTTTGATCGCAATAATCATTTTTGATACTATATTCCACATAATGACCCCATGTCCCAAATATCCCGTAAGTCACAGATTTTAAAAAAGTTAGTGGTTTTTTCTCACATTCATAATTTACCCAGTGGTTCGCCATTGTATTTATGCCAAAAAATATCAGAATCAAATTCGGACACTCTCAAAGAAGCCTCCTATACAAATTTCTATTGCAAAATGTCTTGTCCTACTTTTGGAACACCTGTATACTCAAAAATATTTTTAGTTAGCAGTAATTCGAATTTCTATAAAACTTTTGTAGAAAAGATTTTTTCCTAAAAGCACAAATAGAGCTGAGATTTACTCTTCGGTGGAATACATTGTACACTGTAAAAAATTACAGTAATTTTGCCATGGTAAATTAGGAATATTACATGTAATAACGTTGTGAATTTACCACAATAAATCATGTAAAATTTTGTTTTACATGTTTTTTCTAGGATATTTAAACATGGAAAAAAGAGTTTCGATAAAATTTATAAGCTTTTTCATGTAAGTTTAAGATGTAACAAACATTCAAAAGGAAAATACAGGAAAAAAACATGTACAATTTTGTATTTACTCTCAAAATAAGTAAATTTTGTAAAGAGTGTAAAATTGGCATTTTTTTAGGGTATTTTAGTGCACTTAAAAGTAATTTTACTAGGAACTATAAATTTTGCTGTAAAAAATTTGAGGATCTTTTATATTTATTTGTTTTTACTATGAATTTTCGGGTAAAACTATAGATACCATGGAAAATACGAAAATTCCATACGGCCGCAATGTGATTGGTGATTGGGATTATTTATCTGTGCGCGTAGGTAATTTATCGTTTGTCGAACTTATTATGGCTCAATGATATCATGTGGTATGTAATAGTGGTGTCACAAACAATCGCAGGTTTCGCGTAAGTGTGTCATTCTTGATCCCTGGTTATACGATTCAGTATGAACCTATTAGGTGCTATAAAAGAATTAGGTAAGTGCTTGCTACTATTAAAAATACATATGAAAATTACTTCAGTGTCGGTAAATATAGAGTTCATATAAATATTACATACGAAATTTTACAGTACAATCTTTTGAAAAACACATCCGCTGTGAAATTTACTAGATGGTAGAAATTTTACCTTATGAAGGCAAATCTTACCTGTAAATTGTACAACTTTGTTACCAACGATTTTACTGTAATTTTACTGCAACTTTTTTTACAGTGTAAGTCCAAAATAGGGGTTACGTTTCATAGTGATCGAGTTTCCATAATGATATATGTTATTATGTGTTTTGCATAGGCATTTCTCAACCAAAATCGATGTAAAAACTAGAAAAAACTAATCAGCGAAACTTACATTGTGTAGGGTTGTTACATAAAATAACTATTATTACTTGGAATAAAATTGTCTCCATCTGGCTGACAATATTTCTATGTAGTTGTTAGAGAATTCTGTTTATTTTTTTATACTCTTATTTACTTAAGCAGATGCGATGTTCGTATATTTCGTTATTTCTAGAATTTTTTTTTTTACCGCGTACGCTTTGTTATTTATAACACACCACTAAAAATAAGTATTTTTAGAAATACTTTCTTTAATTATATGTACAGTTCATTTTTACATTTTTTTTTACGGTAAAAATACTTTTATGATACATAGATAGTGCCACAAAATAAACATGAACTGTTATTACAATAAAATGTTTCCTGAATTTATACATATCAAATAAATATTGCCTTTATGTATTTATCTTTGTTCTTTGTATTATTATCACCATTCCAAATTCATATAAATAACAGCAACATACACACAATTATTGTTAGTCTTTCAGTTACACAGTTACCACCACAAGTTTCTACAAGAATAAAATACAACCAACATATTATGCAATCGTTAAATGCCAATTATTACAATAATATCAATGTGATTTATAATAAGAGAAGCTATTCAAATCTATTGACAAAAACTTACTAAAATTTCTCAATTTAATAGTCACATTGAAAATAATGTTTTTTTTTTTACAACATAAGCATTGAAATTACAACTACCAAGTACTAAATACTAAGTAAGAGAAAAAATAAATAATTCCCTCATGATACAGCCATTAGTGTGTAACATCACATAAAGCAATAAATTCAAAACGGATTTCTATTAAAACCTACAGAAACACAATACGACTACAAAAGAGAGTACTGCAGGACAACTTGTCATGCAAAATAAAATTTTCTAAATTGAAAACTCTAAGTATTAAATACAAAAAAAAATGAAACGACATCTGTTTTTAATTAGTTGAACACGTGTTAAAGCATGCTTTCTAAATCAGTTTTCCTATAAGCAATTTACACTGCCAATATTGCGTGTCAGAAATAAAAATTTCCGCGAAAATCGAAATCAATATGTATACCTAACTCATCATTCACTAGGCAACTTTAATATTAATAGCAAAACCTGGTGTTTCTTGGAATCGTTATACGCGAATGTTTTTTTTCAACTTTCTATTTTTGTTGATAATTACGTGGTGAAAATCGTTTAATTTTTAAAATTAGTACTTTTTGAAGTGTCATCCTGTCGTTCGAATGACTTTGAAATAAATAAATAATAGAATTGGTAAAATAACATTTGAAATACGAGCATGAACGATTTTAATTAATATCATGTTCCTTCCGAAATTATATTTTGAGAAAAGAATGCTTAGTTGATATGTTTATCAGAAAATCCATCTAACCTTTAAAACAATTATTTACTATAGAATAATATATAACCTATTAGCCCTTAATGCAATCTTGTCTTCACAAATACAAAAATTATTTACACACATTTATCCGCAAGTCCAAGGTTATAGTGTTCATTTGTGGATTTTAAAATACAATATGTGTGTATATTTTTAGATGGAAGACTAATATAACTTAAATATAGAATCTACAATACGCATCGCATAATATGTGCATATGAGTAACATTTTTATTCCTAAAAAGCAGGATTTGAAATATTATCGAAATCTAAAGCAGTTAAGATATTATAAAGGTATTAAAGCTCTGCAATTTGAGTATAGTATATTAAAGTACGAGTTTCATAAGGCATGATTCTGTCGCACGATTTCAAGAGAAAACGAGCCGCAGTCGAGTTTTCTAATGAACGAGTGCGACAAAAAGCCTATAGAATAACGAGTCCTTTATACTATTTTTTTCTATTTGCATTATAAAATGATATATAAATACTTAATAAAATCTCATTAAAAATTGAGGTTTTATTTTATATGAAGTTGTCACATTGACATACGCATGACATTTGACGAATCAAAAATAAAATGCTATTTAAATTGCTCAAACAATATATTCATTAATATAGTCCTGTAAACGTTAAAATGAGTGATCTGAGACAAATTTATCTTGTACGCCACCACAACTGCGTGAAATTGCGGATAACGCCGTCATAAATTTATTACGAAAAATCAAAAACAGTATATGAAAAATGCTACATCAATTTGAACTATGGCTGTACAGAATAAGATGTACACAATACTGAAACCTTTTATGGCATATTTTGAATTACAAGGTAAAAATAAAAAATCTTCTACCTTATGGTCTATGTATTCCATGCTTCGTTCTTGCTTTCCATTTAAAAAATACAGACATATCAAAATATATAAAAAATTACAAGCCTATTTAAACCGATCTCTGAGGGATACGAGGCTAAGAAATCTAAAATTTTATGCACTGAAGATATTAAATAAATTTATAGAAGAAGGCTTGACGCATTGTATTAAAAAGGTACGATAATCATTTGCAAAATGTAATTTTATGTAATGATTTAATTTTAGATCGTTTTAATAATGTTAACAGTGCATGTAGACGAGATGAATTAACAAATATGCCATATATGATTTAGAATTTAAGAGTGATATTATTTGGTGACAGTACCTACAAACAAAAAATAATATCGTAAAGAGTTTTTGCAATTTACGGATGAAAGATGGATTACTTTAATTAAAAAATAAGTCGCCCTGCGAACAAAAAAATATTAATCATTCAAGATTCTTCTTACATATCGCAATGGTTATTTGTATATCGTCCCGATTGGAATTAATAACGATTGGCAAAAGGCCTAAAATAATAGCAATTTTCTAAAATTGCCCATTCAGAGCTTTATACGGAAACATGGCTTCAGACGTTCTAGGCACACACTTAGCAGACGCAGGCACTGATTTGCTGACTATAAACGTCAAGGGGATGGAAGTCATCTGCGGTAGCTGAGGTTACAATCGAAACATCTATGAAAAGTAAAGTGGCTGTACGCACAACTTAATCAGCGCTAATACATCTGCATTCTAGAGTATATCCATCGAATGATCTCAATCACAAGAGTCTACCATTAAAGCCAATAACATAACTCAGCAAAAACTTGTTACGAAGAATTGCCTGGCATAACAATACATGTCAAGATACTTGTTCCGCAGTGTAAATGTAATCAGAATTACCACGTTTCAATACAAATAACAATGTAACTAAATTTGTACAGAATTTTGATTAAAGATTTACAATTTAAATGCATAAACGTCAATTTGCTTCTTGTCATAATGATTTCAATACAGCCACCTATAGAAATGAAAAAAGGCGTATCAACAATGAAGCCCTTTTCGATACGCAAAGCGTGTTAACAATGCGTTTTAGAACGCAACTAGTAAAATTTGAGAAAGGATTCGCTTGATTCGCTTAAATTGTTTGATGATCTTACATATTTCATCAATATTATATATACTTATATGTTCATAAATATTTACCTTAAGCACGGTTAATATGTTCATTAACCACAATGACTCAGTTAAAATATGAATTCTCAACTCACTCAGAATGACTTACAGAATAACTTTATCTAATAAATAGCATTGGCTACAAGGAGACGCGCGAACGTTATGCTTTAATTATTACGTAAAAACAATTTTCACAGCTTACAAAACATACAAACAAAATAAATTGGAGAAATTATCTATAGTCAAAAATATTTTTAGTTATGCAGCATTGAATTCTGCAAATCTTTTGTATAAAAGACTTTTTTCCTAAAATCACACCAGAGCTGTAATCAAAGACTCAGTCTTCGTGGCACACTCTGGTATAATATAAACGTTTCACACAAAAAAGAAGACCCTGTAAACTTAGACGAGCTTCTATCAAGCAACAACAAAAACACTTCAGAAATATAAAATGAATGAAAATCATACTCTCTGTGGACATTCTGAATTATTCAAATCCACATTTGTATGACACCAAGTATGGGCAACCTTTGACATGTTGTAGGTCAAACTTTAGTGGGCAGATACGTTCGCGGCCGCGTTTTAAAGTAGTGCATTTTAAGTAGTTCATAATTTCGCGATAGATATCAGACATGAATAATACGACATGTTATTATAATGCAATTTATTAATTAAGAAAATGGAATGAAAAAATAGGTACAACATTATAATTGAATCGTGAAATTTGGAATTATTACAAACTACGAAAGTTAAATAGCGACAACGAAAATCAATGAGACCCTTGAGCTTGAATTTGGGAACTAATCCATCGATGTTTGGATGAATTCCACTGATACAAAGACGTAAAGAATTTCCAAATTATCGTCAGTCAGCCTTGTACGATGTTTTGATTTATTAACTTTCATCATTGAAAAGAACTGTTCGCATTTATAAGTACTGCCAAACGCACAAATCAATCTTCTTGCGAATTTTCTAAGCTCCGGAAAATGGTCTTCTTCGAAGTATTTTTTGTAGAAATCGCACAACTCCACGTCTTCAAATTAGATTTTAGGATTTTCTTGAAGCTCGATCAACTCCATTTGCAAGTTATGGAGCATTTTGTGCATTACTTTTGTTGGAGTAGCTAATAAATTAAACTGCTTCCATGTTTTTAAAATCGCTAAATCTGTTCGAGAAATTGCTACAGACAGTTGATTTTCAGCATATTGAGCATAAGTATTATTTTCATACGCAGAGAGCGTGGTGAAATGGTAGCTGTTACCAGACAGCAACTGTGCCTCCCATAAGCGGATTTTGTTTTGAAACGCTTTCAAACGGCTGTACAAATCATTTACTAACTATCCTTGCTTTTGAAGTTTCAAAATTAAATCATTTAAATGGGCTGTAAGGTCGATCAGAAATGCTAAGTTCACATATCCATTTGGGTCACTCAATTCAGATAGTGGTTTATCTTTTATTTGCATAAAAATCTTGCTATCTCATTTCTAAGCTCTAAAATCGTTTCAGAGCATTTCCTTCTTAGCCATCTGACTCACAATAATATTTCGTTCGTCATATTCGGCTGATAATTTCATTCCAAAACGCCTGACTGACGATGGTTAAGCCCTCGAGATCGAATAAAATTGATGGTTTTTTTCTACCACATTCATTACATTCTGGAGTTGAATGAACTTAGAACACAAGTTCTGTTGGTGGATAATGCAATGAAGCCTATCAAATCATCTTTTGCACATTAATTCAGTTACTTGTCATACAAAATTTCGATGAAACCTTTACGTAAGCCGACCATAGAAGGTGCACCATCTGTGCATACACCACTATTTTGACCATGGCAAATCAAAACTTGTAAATACCTTTTCAACTTCATTAAAAAGTCCTCTCCTGCAGGAGTTCTTTTAGCGGCTTAAAGCAAGCAATTCCTCAGTAACAGTAACTCTTTTATCAACACCTCGAATAAATATAGCCAGTTGAGCTATGTCAGACAAATCGGTGCTCTTGTCTAATGCTATGGAAAATGATTCAAAACCAGCCATACGGTCAGTCAAAGTTGTTTTATATTCATTACCATCATTTCTATACGTCGGCAACAGTTCGTCTGACAACTAATTTTTTTAAATTCGTTTTTCTTTTCAAGACACAAAACACTGCAAACTCTAACATACACTCCTGATAAATTCTCCTCGGCAAATGGTTTTAATGACTTTGATAATTTTGAACTAACTATAAAACTAGCTTTCACAACATTATAAAAGTTGTGTTCTTGTTAATGAGACATTTGCTTCTGTTTTTCTAAATTTGCGGTAAGCTCTGGATTTTGTCTTTTCTTATTTGTCCTGTCAGTGAGTGCAGCGTAGGAGTGCTTAGTTGAGTAATCTCTTTATGTTGAATTCTTTCATCACTGAAATGGATTCATTATACAGCAACAAATAGCTTACCATTGGCAGAATAACAAAGAATTCTTCAGTCCATTTTCTTGAAATGGCGACCCTCGCATCTACTTTTCGTTTTTTTTCCACCAGACATCATTTTCATTTACTTTTCGTTCGAATAAACTTAATAACAAAATGTACTAGTAAGCACTCAAGATGCACACAAGCACGACAAGCAAATTGACCTTATTTACCTGTTGGGATTCAACGGGTTTATGTAATTGCGATGGACGGCAACTGGTAAGATATTAGTGGTACCTCTGAAGCAGGAAGAGGTATCCGGATCTGAACTAGAAATACCATCCTCTCTTCGATTGATATTATTCTAACTGGAACCACGTCAGCATTACTTCAGATGCAATATCTATCACGTATGTTGTTCGGCTATCGCATTTTTATGCTTCGTTTCTCTTATCTGTAGTTTAAATTTAAATAAACCGAATAATTCATAAAATCGACGGTGTCATCATAAAAATCAAAGACAAAAGCAAGGACCCAAATATTAAGCCCTATGCACACTCTTATTATGTTGTATTTTATAATCTGCTTATGTAAAGGTTTACTAATTATTTATTTATTATATATTATATTGTCGAATATAATAACAATAATAAATATAAATAATGTCAATAACAATTGAAATTTCTTTATATTTGTTTAGATCTAATTTAAGTGGTGTATTCGTTATAAAAAAAATCCCCAATCATCATTGAGTTCTTTCTATTCAACAGAGCGCTTATAAATCTAGGTCACATTTCAACATCTTCGCTAATGTGGATTTCCTCGGAAATTGAAACGTATGAGAATATTTTTCTTAATGGGACTGCTCCCAAAAGCATGAACAACAAGGATCATATTATGTATCCAACATACGTAAGATACATCACATGCGAAACAAATTGGATTTTTCGTATACGCGTAATGAAGAAAATGTTTTCAATAAACAGTAATGAATAGTTTGTTTGTAAATCGTTGTAAACGTCAAAATTGAATTAGACTGTAAAAGAATTATTGGTTTCCTCTGGGTTTTCCACTATTTAGTGAATGCTTGTGAGTATTTCAGAATTCCAGACAATATGAGCAAATATCACAAACGTATGAAAAAAGTTCTGGATAAGTTCCAAATTTAATGTACAAATAACGTAAATGTTGTATAGATATTAAAATAGCAGCATAAAACAGTCATAAATCAAGCAACAAAGAAAGGTATTGAGATTGTAAATTAGCTTATACCTACTATTATAAAATCATATTCGAATTCGCTGTGTTTTTAAATTAATTTATACAGTTTAGAGTAAGCTTTAATCTAATTCTCATAATTAGATCCTCAAATGGGAATTTTTAAGTACCTTGTTTTGTATTTTTAAGATGAATAGAATCTAAAGTCAACCAAATAAACTTGTAAGGTGACAGATTCACATTTACTTGTTATAATAAAAAAGTCTCGTGAATGAAACTGATTTTTCACGTGCGCTTGTGCATAATATCAAATTAATATCTGGCAGATTGCACTGAATTAGCAATCGTGATGCTAATGTATTAGGAATAATATTTCGTTTGCATTTACTATTTTTGATTTGAGAAATAATGAAATGAACGATAAATAATATGAAGAATTAATTAAAATCTAATATCGCTGGATATAGAGCCAAATGTTAATACAAATATTCGATAAATGTAATAAATCATTGCAAAATGGGCATATATAAAAATGTTTTACGAGGTTTAGGGATGTTGCTCGCATGTAATATTCTAGATTAATATGTGTATTTCACTTTTCTCGTCAAATGTATAAAAAATAAAACTTGCACATTTTGTTTAATATATGTTACTATAAAAGCCCGTTATATTGAATTTCTAGTTTTACTACAAATCTTAGATCTATCGACTAAGTTGTAAATGTAAGATTTATTAAAAACGAGACGATTTTTTTCGGCTTTACCATTAGACATTAATTATACAGGTTATCACGTAACTGTTCATAAAAGTTTATGATTTATAATATATTATATATTACATATTTGAATTTTGCACCAGTATTTTCATTGAACTATAATGCAAATACCTTAACCAAAATTACTTCCGCGCTTGACGGAATGATGTCAACTTGTTATTTTAAATGAATGATATAATTTTTTATTCACTTTTCATTCTACAACTATAAATACGTCAGTTTCATTAGCTATTCCTATAGCTACATGTTGCCGTTTTGGTTATTTAGTTTCTTTTTCTTTATAGTCAAAATCATTGCATCAGTTGAAAATTATATCTCGGTTAATACTGCAGTAGAGACTCCAAATTTGTATGTTATGCATGTAGATAGTAACTCTCAAGAACGATAAGCACACTTTACATTCTAACATACAGGGTGTTCAAAACTGAGGCACAAAGTACATATTTTCAAATGCAGAAAACTCTTTTTTTTTAAAATACAACACCCTGTATTTATATTCGGCTTTAGGATAAATATCAATCCTATCATTTATATCGGCCTTCCCTATTTACCTCTCAATAGATTTTTAGATATGACGACTTTTTGTAAACGATCTAGTAGCCCTATCTTAAATGTTGTAGCTGGCTCTGAAATAGATTCACGTCAATTCATATATTATTTTGAATAATCATACAAGAATGCCTTCGAATAGTCATTTCTATTAATTTGCGTTGTTACGAAAGCGTAATTAGCGATGATATACATAAACACTTTTGTTAGTCAATGAATTTTGACATTAATCCCATTCAGAGCCAAGCTACAAACACTATTAAAATAGGGGTATTAGTCGTTAACAAAAAGTCGTCATATCTCAAAATCTATTAAAATAGTATAGGATGCTATATCAAGTGATAGGGGATGAATTTACTTCTTAATCCGAATAAAATACAAGTGTCTATTTCAAAAAGACTACTAGTCTGTTAACAAAAGTCCTCATACTCAACATCTATAAGCTAGTAATTTGAATGAATATAAGCGAGGGGATGATTACTCCAATTCCAATAAAATACAGGATGTTCTATTTAAAAGAAATGATTTGTGCATTTGAAAATGTTACTTGTTCCTCATTTTGACGCCCTGTATTTAGACGTAAAGAGTCCAATTACTTTAGGTTATTCTACATTCATTAACATGCAATTTGGATCCTACTACAGTATTAACCAGATATATTCCAATGATGCAATGATTATGACTAAAAAAAAAAAGAAAATTTAAATAACTCAAAAAGGCACATGTAGCTATAGG
>RXPK01000038.1:147006-229959 GCA_004143645.1 Protaetia brevitarsis | reverse complement strand
TGTTTTAAACTATGAGTTTAGTCTATTTGTACAAAATCTCAGGTGCATATAACTTTTAGCAATATAATACATTTCAAAGCCCATGTCTTTTCTTAAGATTTCATTAAAAGTAAAAATGTTTTTAAATTTTCTGTATCAAAATAACACTGTAATTGCCCGAAACCAAAAATTCTATGTTTTAGGACGATAAAGCTTTTTATGGGAATAAAATCTCAAGTAACAACACAAAACACCTAAGTTAGAACTATATTATATCATTGTTATAACATCTAGTTAGTCACTTATGGACAAAATGTAACGATTTTTGAAATTTGACAAAACGGTAGATGGCAGCACGCCTGATGTCCGCTCGATTAAATATAACTTTATATTAGACTACTACACAAGAGGTCTCTTACGTGTCGGTAAATACATTTTTGAATAGTTACCTCGAGTTGTAGGCAGATTGGTTAGGTTAGCCCGGAAAGAAGAGGTGGATAGGCGTGATAGAAGAAAAATATTTAGTTGATATATAGCTTTTTTTTACCATTTACTTTACTTTTTAGTTTTAATTTATGTTATGCTCTATAATGTTGTAGTCTAAGTTTTGTTTCATATTTATATAATATTTTATTGATTTACTTATGTACCTCTAATGCATACTAGTAGAAATCTTTTTTCATTATCAAAATAAACATGTAGTTTGGGATACAAATCGCCATTATATTTATCTATATGCACTAGTTACTTTTGTTTGTTTTGTTTGTCCGAAAGCAGATCCATGATTTTAGCGTTTGTATTTAAGCATGATTGTGCGGTTGTTGTTTAGAGCAAGCAAATCCAGATCAAAAGAGTTCTCTTTCTGCTCCGTCCGCGTCCGAGCATTACGAGCACTTTTGTGCAACATAACTAATCCGCTTACACCGGTGTAATGTCGTTTGTAAATGTATCCGATTTAACCGTATCAATGCAGGATTTGATAATATATTGATTCCAATGTGATTGATGTAAGAACGATCATTATTTTTAAAAAATGCACTGTAGGACATAAATACTAGTATATGATGCCTTTTATTAGTCTAGATCATAGTTTAAATACTTTACTTTTCCTATTCATATAGCTGTGCCATAAGTAAAGTAAAATTTAAGGTTATATTGCAATCAAGCGGTTTGTTTGCCCTTTTAAATCAACTCTGAGCGCTCTCATTACTCTGGACTCAGTAATATGTCCAAGCATAAACAAACAAAGCTATTAAAACGCATTACATGATGACGCGTTCGGCTTTTCTCTGATGGCTTAAAAGTTACGATGTAACTGTTATACGATGTGCCCCAAGTTACTCGTAATTTTCACCGCTCAAGAGACAGAGCGCGAATGTGTCTCATTAGGTGTTTTAATAAGAAATATATGTAAAAATATATAGCGATTGTACCCCCAACACATATTTTTATCACTATATAAAAACATTCTTTATTTGTAATAGTAACATCAGAAATCAAGTAAAAATGTTTTTCAAATATAAGAAAAGACTATACTAAATTTCCCGTCTTTACACCAGTTGAAGTTTCCCCAGATGGAAACACAGAAATCTGTCTCTCACTCTGACCGAGATACCTGTTATATTTATCACGTTTTCAAATCAATTTACATTCACGATAGAGTGCACCACTTCCTGACAATCTTATTTTTCCGAAAATGCATTACATTGACTAACTAGATATATTTAAACAATGGTATTATCATTACTTCGAACTTACCTAGGTCTGGATCGTGAACGCCTTCTGCGATCCCTCGATCTTGACCTCCTAGAACGTGAAGTCGATCGTCTGGAACGGTGCCTAGAGCGAGATCGCCTCGACCGTGAACTAGATCTGGATCTACGCCTACGGCCACGAGATCTCGAGCGCGAACGCCTTGACGATCGTTTGTCTTTAGAGAGCATTCCTATCACCGGATCCATAGCGGCAGAAATCAAGCTTTGAGCCTCTTTGGCTTGCGACATTGCCTCTTCGATTTCTCTCTGTGCAATTTCATTGCTTTTTGCCTGAGGTTCGAAATAGCTTGAGTCGCATGTGTGATCTTTAAGGTTTTACCTTTCAACTCTTTTCCGTTATGTTTTAACGCTTCTAATATGCTAGGTTGCTCGGTGAATTCGACTAATATATGGTTAGAACCATCTGATGTACGTGTACACGTCCGGAAGTATTTAATTTCACCAGTTTTCAGGAAAAAGTTCACTAAGTCCTCTGTAGTTATCGAGGGATCTATATTATGTATTAAATTCGTTCTACGTACCTCTTCTATCTTAACACTATCATAATTAGCTGGCAATGGTGGATATAAAGGTAAGCTATTCGCTTGTAAATGGGGATCTGTAGTAATTATCACTTGTTCTGTTCCAATACCACTTACAGAATTCACGCATTTGGGGCACTTTGGTCGTTGGACACAATCCGGGAACTATAGTCCATTCTTGGTCATTTCTAGCGCTTAATATTCATCTGGTATTTCGCCACTCTGTACGGGAATAACTATCAATGCTCGATCAATGAACACTGTTTCGCATGGTGGCAATTCCAACTGTGCTGGCTTCGATAAACTTGATGTAGCATATCCTTGACTGTACAGGGCAAGAAACGTCCCTTATCGTTGGATATAATCGTATATCTTCGATTTTTCCAAGATATCCAAACAAGGTTTGCATCTGATCTTTCGTGCTTGAGTGCATATTTGTTACTGTACAAGCGATCTCGAGGCCATAATGAGCAAATTTATTATTTAGGGGAATTAAATATAATTGAGATAAAGTCAAAGAAACACTTGGAAAATCTCGTCAAACACAATTGTATTCACACAAATCTGACCTAAACGCAACCATAACGCATTGGCAACGTTTTACGCACAACACAACCAAACACATCACAACAAATGACTTTCTCTCAGAGGTTCATTTTTGTGTTGGCAGTTGTCATCGTTCACAATTCGTGAGATCAGTAACTCGTATTGTGAGAATGAACTTATATTTGAGCGCTCCTGGTGGTCATACCGAAAACTAGTTATATGCATTAACTTGAAATTCGTGGATGGTAAAATTTGTGCATATATCTAAGTATTTTTCGATTATTTCAGCAATCATAATTTATAAGTGATCGTGTTATATATCTGTCAGGCTTGTGGGTACTTTTATTTTTCGAGCCATTATTTCGTGAATATTCGCACAGACACATTTAATTAAAATTCATATTATCGTGTAAACGGATATATAGAAACATTAATGTACAAAGTAAGGGGCCAAATTCAAAATTACATACATGTATAAATTATAATATATAAGTATAAATAAATAAATAAATAAAAGTAGATATAAAGAAAATGTCGAAAAATATGAGCAAGTAATTAATAACCAATTTATCTTACCAAAAAATCCAAATAGTGTGAAATATCACAAATGTAGTTCGTAATTATTGTAACATTAAGAAATGATAAAATGATAAGAAATAAAAATCTTAGTTACAGGTATCATCACTAGATGACTTAGAAATAGTTTCTTCCAAGAAATCGAGAGCCTCAAACACGTTGATGATTGGATTTTTGTTAATGTTCAAAACTAAAATTTTAAAGAACACCAATTAAAAGAGCTTAGTAAATCTTATCTCACTGATAAAATTATATGTGTTATTAGTAAGTAAATATTAGGTAATGTAACAAAGGTTAAATTGCCGGGTGATTGCCGGCAAAACGGCAGCCAACTGTAAAATTATAAACGTCCCACATGGAATCATGGAAATGTCATTTGTCATTTTAGTTAGTGTATAAATGTCAATTGAAATGGAAGTTCGAAGTGCTGCTCTTTTGAACGAAGATATCTGTGCCATCGCTATCAATTCTGTTAATCGTACTTTCGGGATATACCACATGCTCGTCAGATTAAGACAAAGCGATTGACACCCTGTTTGTCTTGTATTTTTTTGATAATAGTGATTATTCTAGATTTATCGCTACACAGTGTCATCTAGTGGTGCCGCGAGAATTCCGTACAAGTACTGCTATTGGTACACGTGAATTGGGGTCGTTCGAGAATACGTATTTTTTTCAATTTTTACGCACAATATGGAAGCGTGGGGTAAATATTTTCGTAAGCAATGTTCACTTATAGGGTTAGATGATGACAATGGCATATTCCAGATGATGAGAATTTTGAGCCGAAGGAAGTGACACCTTCCATAATGCCAACGAACAAATGGGAAGGCGAAGATGAGGATGATGATGTGAAGGTATGCGAAGATGTTCGACATAAGAAAATTGATAACTTTAGGGTTTATTTTTTTTTTTTGCTTTATCAAGGAAAATTGGGAAGACGAAGATGAGGAGCAGAAGCCCGAAGAACCTAAACCGGTTGTTAATCCCCCGCCTAAACCGAAAAAGATTTCAATTGCAGAAAAAGAAGTGAGTATACATAATTTCAAATTTAAACCTTTTAATTTCATGCATAAAATTTTAAATATTTCAATTTACTTTTTTTGTCTTAACTGTTTTTAGTTATGTAGCAATTTGATGTTTGTTTGTTAATAGAAAAGCGATAAGTATTTCTTTAAGTGAATCATTAGCAAATAGATACTTAGAAGTGTTATGTGATTCCCAAACTTTGTCAATTGGTTATATTTAACCCGGCAATTAACTATGTGCCTAAGAAAGAGACATAATTCAGTGCAGTTTTCAATAGGGTTAGATTCTATGGTGTCATTTACATAAATGAGATACAAACAGGGATCTAAGATTATACCCTTGTGGTACACCATTCCTCAGTTTGACTGGTAAACCATCTGAATATATATATTGTCAATAGTACATATTTTCAAGTTAAAATTATGAAAATTCATAGATACTGCTCTCAAAAATCTTTAAATTTTGTGATGAATTGTGTTGAATAGCTGAGAGTGGGGCGTTTATAGAAAGTGCAATTAATTAATTACATTCTGCAAAATAATGCTTTTATTTTAACTAATATGTAATAAAATTATAACTTTAACTATAAATACAAGAAAAATTTCCATCCAACATGATTCAGAAGTTCATGAATATTGTAACATTTCCAACAAGGGCAGGAAAAAATACTTAACTTGACAACAAAAATTTTTTAATTAACATTACAATTTATGCACTCAAACAGATATTTAAAAAAAAAGAATAAATAAAAGTTTTCAGTAAATCACAAGTTTCATGGAAAATCACTAAATTTAATCATTATATAAGTATTTTTGAGAGTCTCCTCGAATTTGTAAAATAGCTTATATTACTTCCTATAAATAATTAATCCTTATCAAAGGTTGGAACTGCGATTCTCTACATAAACAAAAAACTAACCTTTATTAAATATTAAAGAAAGCAGTACTATTTCACATACAATGGAATATCTCTTTCTTTTTTTTTGATGTTTGTAGACTTGCTTTGATATATGAAGCTTTTGCAAAAAATACAGAGCGAGCCACAAAGCAATTTTACAATATCAATGATTATGGTTACAATAAATTATAGATAATGTTTTCAAGGTCACATTTCTAACTATAAAATTAGAATATTTTACCTGATGACATAACAATAATTTTATGGTTATTATTAATCTAATGATACATAATTTAAAGCGTAATTATTGATAGTCTAAAACTAATTTTAGATCAAAAATAATAAACGAAATCCGTTTTTTGACATGCGTGGTTGCAATTTCTCGACTACCCATATTATGTTATTTGATTGTTTGACAAACTCATAATGATTTATTTTTTTTTTTGTGGGGATTATTTCTTCTTCATATGTAATAATGTATACAGGTTGTCTTTGAAAGGAGTGAACAAATAATGGAAAATGAGAAGTTGCAATTTAGTTATATATGATTATAAAATATTTTGCGCAAATTTCCTCGTAGCAAAAAAAAAAATTAGTAAAGTACGCCCTTGCATACGGCCTGTATACGTAGCTTGTATGATTTTGCAAACAAATGAAAATAAGTATTGAAAAAACTGCCAAAAAGTATTATATTCATTCTCGTTATAAAAGTAATTAAATAAATTATGGTTAAAACATACAATGATGGCCACGAATTTAAGACACGACATTTCACTTATATATTTCTGATAATGTTTACATCTTGTCGAAAAAAAATTAGATCCATGTTATTTTTTCAAAGATCCCAGTAATGTTATGAAAAAAAAAATTAACAATAGTTTGTTACCTATATATTGTTAGGAATTTTTATTTATATATTATAAAGATTATTACAAATTTTAGCCTGGTCATGAATTTAGGACATAGGCAAAACAAAAGTTAATTCACTAAAATAAAGCTCAGCTTCATAAAAAAAATCTTAGTATTTGGTGGGATATCCTTTATTTTGGATCACAGCAGCGCATCTCGTGGGTAAACTTTCAACTAATGCCGTACAACGTTCCTTTGGAATGCCATACCAAGCTCATTGGATTTCTTTCCATAAATCGCTCAAATTTTTTGGCTTTACTACTCGTACAGTAAGTTCTCAATTGGATTGAGGTCCGGGGATTAAGCTAGCCACTTCAGAACAGTGATATTGTTGTCCTGTAAGCAACTCTTCACAAGGCGTGAAGTGTGCTTAGGGTCATTATCATGCATAAATGTCCACATTTCCACACAGAAGCATGTTGTCTTCAGCGAATGGTATCATAATGCTTGTAAGTATGTTTTTGTAAATGTGCTGGTCCATTTTAGCACTAATCTTGTGAATGGGACCTACACCATGCCAGGAAAATGCTGCCCACACCACGGCATTGCCACCACCATGCTTAATCGTTTTAAGGGTGTATTTTGGGTGATGCTCCAGGTCTGGAGGGCGCCATACGTACTGTTTTCCATCAGAACCGAAGCGGCAAAACTTCAACTCGTCGCTCCAAAGTATATTTTTCCAAAAGGTCATCGGTTTATTGAGATGTTCTCTTGAAAACGCTAGTCGGGATTTAATTTTTTTTTTTGACACAAATGGTTTACTTTGTGCAATACACCCACGTAAGTTTTTCTCATTCAGACGTCTTCTTATTGTCCTAGACGATATATTAATACCAAAATCCGAAGAAATATCATTTTTAGTTTTACTCGAGCTCGTGAAAGGATCTTTAACAGCTGCTTTATAAATCTAGAGTGCTGTTTGACATTTTTGTTGGTACCATGTTGCTTGATGTGTTCCAGGGCGTTGTAAGTCTTGGATCTGGAACATTTAAGTAGCTTGGAAATCTCCATTACTGTTTTTCCATCAGTATTCATTTGTTGGATCAGTTTTCGCTCGGCATCCGAACTCCAAGTACCTTAGGCCATTTCTAACTAAATATTTTGATGTATCCCAACAACATAAAATGGAATAAAACATTGATTATTTACCCTTTAGCTTCAGAAAAAATACTAAACAATCACTTAAAAACCAGATATTTCTAATATGTTTTAAATTCGTGGCCAGCTTCAAATGCGCGTTTTTACAATAATATAATAAAAATAGCAAGAATATGTAAAAACAAACAAAACCAAATAACGGTACTTTTTCTTAACATTACAGGGTACACTTAAAAATAAACAAGATCTAATTTGATATTGCAGGGTTGTAAAAATTATCATAACTAAACTCATGTGCTCATTCATTAAAATGAACCTGAATTGGTGCATTGTAACGTATCTTAAGAAACTATATAGTTTTTTTTTTTGTTTTATATACCTACTATACATATTTTTTTTTTCTTAGAAATTAAAGAAAGAACAGAAAGAAAAGCAATTAGAAAAGGAACAAGAAGAGGCCGAAGAATTGACAATAGAAGAGAGAAATCGATTGCAAAGAGAATCGGATCTACTAGCGGCTATGGACACGTTTGTGGGAAGTACCACTACTGTCGGAAGTACCACTACTGTCGGATTGGACTCGATGAATCCCGTCACGAAGGAAGACTTTGACGAATTCGCAGAAGCTTTCACCACGAAAGTGCAACCGCTCCTCGAAGAGTTCAGAATTTCCGGTGTTCGCAGAGACTCTCGTGAGAAATATCTGTGCCAGCAGTGAGTTGTATTTTATATGTCAAGTTGTTAATGGTGTTTACACAGAAAATTAACTGCGTGTGTACGTACTGCTGTGTACTGAGGGTACAAAAGAAAATGCAAAAATGAATTTATAAAAATGAAAATTAAATTTACTAGCTCAACGCATAAAAATGAAAGGGCGCAAAAGAACAATTAAACTCAGGGTTATTCTCGCAATAAAACTTATCATGAAAAGTAAAATGTGGGTGAAAGAAATCTGACTTTTTTTAATTACACCAAAAATTGAAAAGGTTGAATCAAAAATAAAAGAACAGAAATTTTGAATGACGTTAATAACAATTATAAAATTTATTAGAAAAAAAACATCTCTTACAAATTACAGAAAAATTAAATCTTGGACTTAAGGTCCTGGACGAAATCAAAAACTGCAAGAATCTACATTTACAAAAGGACAATTCAAATCCTTTAACAAAGCAAAAGACAAATTTGTTCTAGAAGAAAATCCTTTTTCACAAGAAATCCACGTGGTTTCAAATTAAACGAACTAAATTAATTTAAACGTGGACAAAACAAGTAAATTTACAAAATTGAAATTTAAAATCCAAGCA
Source organism: Protaetia brevitarsis (assembly GCA_004143645.1). Taxonomy (NCBI): domain Eukaryota; kingdom Metazoa; phylum Arthropoda; class Insecta; order Coleoptera; family Scarabaeidae; genus Protaetia; species Protaetia brevitarsis. Next base: position 221,325 of record RXPK01000038.1, on the reverse strand, counting down.
CAATGCTTCTAGTCACCCAAACCGAGGTGATTAATTATTCAAAACTAATTAGCAAACTAGAAAACGGAAAAATTAACTCTTTAAACTAAAAAAAAAACCTTCCAGAACAAATATAATAACTGATCTTATATCTAATTTGTGCACACAAAAAAATACAACAACAATTATTAATTAACGAGTTCCTTGATGGATGAATTAATATCAAATTAAAACGAACAAATCTTTAAGTTAAAAATGAAATACCAAAATGGTAGCAAAGAAAATAAAATTACATCAACTTACACGGCCGGCATCTTTCAAAAAACTGGCGCCTCAAAGGCATAACAGTCGTATACATATATCAACAGCTGCGTGCAACCGAAACCAAGAATTCGTCTAAGAAAATTCTAGAATATACATTTGAACAACATATACAATACTGGTGAACGCAAAATGTACAACTGAATGAAATTAATATAAACAACTGAACAATTAAAGGAATAAATAAGATCAATTCAATTAACAAAATCTTATACAAAAATACAATATTAATTTCGGAGAAAATTTGCCCGACACATTGATAAAGATTAATCTCAATAAATAAAATATCACTGAATTTACGAACCCCGGGGTGCCAAACCACAGCAGTACGTTCTTTTGGCTAAAAAAAAAAAAGTACAAATTAAAAAAGAATCTTCGTTGTTTAGTCCAGATTGAGTTGAAATATGTAATAGGAAGAATAAGCATTTATCTGTACTCAATCAAATTTATTTTAATACGAAGTTTTACATTGGTTTCAATTTAAAATTTAAATTGATGTCTTTTACTTACTTTGTCTATATTAGCATACATATGTTTCACTTTACCAAGGATCTTCAGTGCTACTGGTCAAACCTAATGTATTATACGAAGAAAGTCGTATATATACTTAATAGTGGCTTTAAGTCGTCCTACAATTATTGTTATCGTTTATAGATATATATTGTAGTTTCAGATCGGCAATTTAGCAAATATCTTCACTTTAATGATGAGATTTCGATCTTAAATTCTCATTCAATTGTCCTTCCACTTAATATATTTATTTATATTATAACTTTTTTGATTTAACGTAATTCATTTTAATTTTAGCTGTTTTTAATATTTATACTTTATTTGTAACTATAGAAGGCGCTGAAGATGATTCCTTTGGATTAAAACATGTAACTTATTATAAAATCTTGAATTAAAATAGATTTGATTGAGTACAGATAATTCCTCATTCTTCTTATTACATAAAAAATGTTCTATTTACGAAGTAATGGTAGGGCTAATTTGATAATCTGGATCTTTGATTGCAGCTCTATTTTTGATTTTACGAAAAAGTCTCTTATAGAAAATGCAATGCTGCATAACCTAAAAATACTTTTCAAAAGTAAGAGAACGCATGCTTACCCCGTTATTTTGAATGGAACACCCTATATATTATTCCATTTTTAAAGTCTATGTAGAAAAATAACATCACTTTATATAAGCTGCTATACAGTGTGTTAAAAAAAGGTTGTCGGATATTTTACCCAATTGTAGTACTGGTGGAAATAAACAGAAAACTGTTAGTCAACATGGGTCCGCAATTCAACTGTTTTTGACATATAGTCGATTGCATATTGTTTTAGTAGGATAAAAATTTTCAAAGAAATTCTGATCGCAATGTAAATTAAACAAATGTTTATTTAAAGTAAAACTAAAGAAATTGTTCTACATGTCCACCGTTCATTTCTGAGCACGCTTCACACCTTCTTATGAAAGATCGACGCAATCTTTCGAAAATTCCTGGAGTCCTCCGAATTTCCTCGCAACAATTTACGATTCGTTGCCTGAGTTCTTCCAAATTGTTTACAGATCGTGCGTACACTAATTGTTTTAGATGCCCCCCAAACATAGAAGTGTAGAGGTGTCAGATCAGAGGACCTAGGAGGCCATACAGTTGGTCCACCCCGTCTTATCCATCTCTCGTTGTAATCTTGATTTAAGAAATTTCTAACTACGATGGAAAAATGCGCAGGAGCTCCATCATGCATAAACCACATATTTAATCTGCTAAAAAGTGGCACGTCTTCCAACAAATCGGGTAATTCATTTCTTAAAAAATCCAGGTATACTTGTCCCGTATACGATTAGGGAGAAATACTGGACCAATTAAACAGTCTCCAAAAATAGCAAGCCAAACACTTAGCGAGAAACGGTTTTGGTGATGCAGTTCAACAACAGCATGGGGATTTTCATCTGCCACCGTGATTGTTATTGAAAATTGAATATTCCGTCTTCTTGTAAACCCAGCCTCGTCACTAAATAAAATCTGAGTCGCAAATTAGGAGTTTCTGCCAGCTTTCGTAAAACCCAAATGAAAAAAACCCTACGTGCATCATAATCGAGAGGAGCAAGAACTTGCACGCGTTGAATGTGGTAGGGATAGAGCTGCTGTTCCCGCAGAATTCTCCAAATGAGAGGATGACTGACGTTCAGTTCTGCGGTAAGTCTTCGGGTGCTAATATTTGGGTTGTCTTCTACCCGCCTCAAAATATCTAATTCTACTGCGGGAGAAGAAACTGATCTAGGTCTACCAGAGCCACCATTAATTTTAAATGAACCAGTTTCGGACAGCCGGATATGAAGTCTTGAGAAAATCTTATCACTCTGTAACAACCGATTTGGAAATTCTTCGGCATACATACGCCGTGCTTCAGTGGCATTACCATTCGCACGACCGTACATAAAATGCATATCGGCCATTTCTGCATTTGTGTACTTATGCATAATTTGAGAACAAAAAAAAATTTACGCAAATGATAAATAATCTGATGACAGATGTCTAACAGAACTAATTTTAAGTCACAATCAGTTGTTTGACAAAGGGAACTATTCTCAAAACCGAAAAATGTTTTTTTTTTTATTTTAAAATATGCAATCGACTATATGTCAAAAACAGTTGAATTGCGGACCCATGTTGACTAAGACTTTTCTGTTTATTTCCACCAGTACTATTGGGTGAAATATCCGACAACCTTTTTTTTAACACACTGTATGTTTATCTGTAATAACAATGTTGTTATTTACGCTTCTGTAAAAAATAAGGATAAGGCGGCGTAGTTTGTATATGCATTTGTTTTAGATATTCATATGTCAAATATCATACATACAGACTTAGCCTGATATAACTATAAAACTAAAATCGATATAATTATATAAAGGCGTCTATTATAATCCTGAACATTTACTTAACTTTAGGGCAAGGTAACTTGATTTTTTGAAATAGCAGCGTATATCTTTGATTATGCTAAATTAATTCCTACACAACGTCCTTTCAATACATACTAAACGTTTGTGACGACGACTCATGCAGGACATCGTAAATAAGTATTTTTAGATAAATCCAACGAATTTTCCTTAATTTTCAAGTCTAACAATAGGTTTTTTGAAAATAGAAAGAAATTTAATGTCATTCCTCTATGATTAGCAGAAACAATATTATCGATACTTGGCAGGATATGGTTTTTTTTTTTACCGTAATAATTAAAGGTCAAAACTGTCACAAAATAATTTGTTTTATGCAATACGTTTTCCACGATTTCTTTCTTTTTGTTTGGGATACCTAAAGAAACTTGTGTATAAAGATAAGCCATCCGCATAGGAAAATAGGAAAAATAAAATGGGGGAGGCATTTTCATCCATGCAATCGTAGAATTGTTGAAAAAAGTACCACAAAATTTTCAAAAAAGGGTAGAAATATGCTTAACAGAAACAGGATATATTTTTGAACATCTGCTATAAATTTTGATAATTAAAGATGATTGCTGCGTGTAAATACTTTTAATTACGGATCTATTTTGTTGTGGCTTAATGTTTATTTGTTTTTTTATTATAAATAAAATAAAAACATTAAGTCTTTTAACAATTTTTTTTTTCTGCTAATAACTCTGTCAAAAGAGGTACTAATTGGAGTTACGAGGTTTTAGAATCAAGGTGACGAAATGCTGATGATACTTTGCGTTTAGACTTTTGCTTATATTTTATAAAATCAGTTTGAAAAGTTCCGCAAAAACATTGTTTTTTTTTTTTTAATTTACGACCAATGGGAAAGTTGTAAAACTGTAGATTTTGGTCGAGAGTAAATTTTAATTTCAAAATTACAACTAGAAGTCAGTATTACAAAAAAAAGTTTAATGAGTGGTGTGGTGTTATGTATAAAAAAAATACAGAAGCGATGAATTCTGTCACTGAAAATATGATCCGCAATATTTATAAAGAATTTGTACGTAGAGTTGAAAAGTGTGTGGAGGTTGGACCATACCACTTTGAATAAAATGTTTTTTCTTAATCTCAAGTGTATTTTTGTAATTTTCTCCGTTGTTAAAAAAAAATATTTCGATTTTTCTTTCAGAATTTGTGATTTTGAGACAAGCAAGCAATTTTATAAAGAATGACATTTTTTCGTTAAGCCCCAAATAAAGAAAAAAAATCACTGTATATTACTTTCATGTCATGAATGTGTTGTCAATAATCTAAAAGAATAAAACTACCCTAATAGCCAAATTTAAATTTCCCGCAATTATTCTTAGTAACTTCAACGTTAATACATAAAATTCTCCACTATTTTGTATTACATTAATAGTTATTTTAAAGCCTTTACGTTGAATTCATCAAAAATTGTGGCGGGAAATTTAAATTTGGGTATTAGGGTATATTATATCGTACCTCTCTTTAGTACGTTAGTTAGATGATGATAATCCAGGTAACAGTTTGATGTATAATGACGTTTCATAAACGTCATTATTAAGTGATATTTATGTCCATTAAACGTCATTTCACGTCATTTTGCTATCTGGGAAAGTACAATCCATCGACGAAGGAACCCTCCAATTGATTTTTATTTGATTGTTATATTATATTATGCAAATTGTAATAATTTTTTTTTCTTGTAGTGTCATCTGGTGACATAAAAAAAATTAAAAACACCCTAGACAATCTATACCTAGAGAAGCAAAAAATAGAGAAAGGCGATAAGGCGAAAAAGAACAAAGGAAAGGGAAAAGCGAAATTGAAAATGGACAACGAAAACGTAAGTAGAGAAGTATTAGCTTATTTACTTCTTCGATCCTGATCGTATTTTATCTCCGTTTTTTCTAGCAATTCTCCGCTTACGTAGACGACTATAACGAATTCGACGATTTCATGTAGCAGACAGAGGTCTTAGTTCCATTTTTATTGAATATATTATTTATATGATATATAAAACGAGGTGATGAAAAATTATATTAACACTTACTACTACTAATCCTGGTTTACTGTATTTTATTGTGTCTGTGCTATCAAATTTTGTTACAATATTTAAGAAACTAATTTCGAGAGAGAGTGAAAACTTAGCTTTTTCAAGCTAAAATATATTATCGATAATAATTGACTGGTTGTTTTTTGTTCCGCCGACGACCTAAGGATCTTTTAATAAAATTTACTCATACAGCCAAATTTAAATTTCCCGCAATTATTCCTGGTAACTTCAACGTAAAGGCATTAAGATAGCTACTAATGTAAAAATGTTAGGCAATTTTATGTTTCAACGTTGAACTGACTGAAGAATAATTGCGGGAAATTTAAATTTGGCTGTAAGGGCAGCGAGGTCATTTTCTTGTTTGTTTATGGTTTATAAAGAAACATCACAAAATATGTAATCGTTTTATTTAATCTTTGGACACGCATCATAAACATGTACCATAAGTATACAGGTAAGATGATTTTAATTTCCTTGCTTAGAACTATCCGACTAAAACGAACTCAAGTAGAGACGGCGATTTCACGTGCACATTTAAAATCTGCTAGCTGTCAGGTTGACACATTTCCTCTGTTACTTGCGTTCATAGGTTATAAAAATCTCGAAAACTGTCAAATACTGTCAACAATTGCTTTGATAAGAGTCGAACTTGGATTTCCATTGAATGAACTCCGAAAAGGTGGCGATTCCGCGTAGTTAAAATTTGCTAGCTGCCTGTTCTTGTTTACATGTTCCTTGATGATGACAAACCAATTGACGCCAGTGTTGTTACAGGGTTAAATTTATTTGTAATAGAAATTGGTTAAAAAAGTAATAGATTTATATGTACTACTCTTCCTCCTTGTTGTATTATAAATGGTAACTGAAAAAAAAGGTTAAAAAAAATACAATATAAAAACTTAAAGAATTATTAATAATAGGTCTAAAACACTATATAATACTATTATACTACCTTCAAACTAACTGAAAAAAGGTAATAGATTTCACAATAAGTAATAGGTTAATAGATTTTTTAAAAAAAAGCAATAGATCTATTATAATTTTATTGTAATAAACGTGGAAACCAGTGGAAACATTGATTGACGCTTTGATGTCGCATTTGACAGATTTGACTGATATTTTTTAGGAAATTTTAATATAATAGTGTTTACAAACATTAATGAGATAGTTTTTCAATATTGATCGAATTGTACAAAATTCAAATGACAAATAGATATGCTTTTAAAATTCAATGTATTATTGTACAACTATGTAATGATATTGAAAGGGACTCGGAAGTAATGAATGCGATTAAGACCTTAAAGATCGTAACTTAAATTTTAAATATTTACAACAATTCCTTTTGGAGGATAGCGTGTTTGAAATATCATTTAGAGGAAATATTTTCTTTCGGTTGGCAATATCGGTGGTAAGTTAGTTGCATACATTTTAGTCATCAGATTTGTCAAATCAGAAATAACAAATTCATAACCTTAATATTAATGCTTAACAAGACAAATACTGAAGAAAGTAGCTAAGCAATAAAAATTATTGTTATAGTTTGTGGAAACATATTACATAGCATGAGTGAAACCGTAAGTACTTTTACACGTATAAGAAGAAAATAAAACATAACTTCTTTTCTTTCCACGATCAATTGGGCTTGAGTAGTTATTGGGATTTTGTAAAAAAAATTGTTATGGTAGTAGATTATTGTTATTATATTGCTATTTGTAGAGATATCGACATCACATTCATGATTTTGAAGCATGGTTTATTCTACAATTTTAAGATCGAAACATAGACCACCAAAGCATTCACAAATGATTACAAATTCAATCAATATATTTGATAAATCACCAAGATTATGTATGAATTAATCACTTGATGCAGGAATACATTGCACATATTAAAACAGAAAGATGTATGTGTCCGTAAATGAGTAATTTTGTTGTTGCGATAAAATTGAATCGTTCAAGATTTTATGTTCTGGCAGTTTGTGATGATTAAACTCTTACAATTTAATAAAATCCAGTGTGAGTTTTTATTTTGTGTGCTGTACTTGGTATCTAGGAGATTGTTAGATTAATCGGCCTCCAATTGAAAATGGGAATCTGGAAAATGTCTGTAACAATTGCCCAGAATTAATGAACTGGTGCAATATTCTATATATTTACTCCCCGCGCTACACGAGATTTAATTTATTCCGAACAAGAATTCTTTCCGAAATCTTTTGTGTTGTTATACTACAGCTTAGGTATAAACGTCTTTTTATTTTAAACTTTTATTTATAGTAAACTTGTGAGCTCATTCCATTGTTAAATATAAGTAATTTGTTAAACTTTTTATAATTAAATAATTGAAGTTCAAGATAAATAAGTAGAATACATACATCTTCCTAAAGTGAGGTTAATTTTTTAGGATTTGCAACTTAATTTAGTGAATATCTGTATTTTGATGGTGGTAGGTCATCTTTCTATAGGTTTGTTCGTTGGTAGTCCACATTGATTCCTAATACATACTTAAAATAAAATAGGAAAATCACGTTTTATTATCTGAGAAAGATAGAATTAATTATCCACCAGTGAAATTGGGGTAATCATAACGAATAAACCGAAAAGTTGTAGAAAATTTGGCGGTAAATTAAAAAAATAATCGAACTTGCAATATTTCTGAATATTTGTTATATGTTGTTATTTGTTTGGATTAAATGAACATACCCAGTAAACCAAATTCAAATTTCCCGCAATTATATTTAGTAACTTAAACTTAAAGGTATTCAAATAACTATTAATCTAATACAACATCGTAGGTAATTTCATGCTTTAATGTTGAAGTTATTAAAAATAATTGCGGGAAATTTGAATTTGGTTCACTGGGTAGGTAATCTCTTGCGGTTAAAGAATTTCTTTATACTAGGAATCAAAGAGTAATAATAAATTAAAAATTAGTTTTATAAAACGCATTTTAAACCACGAAGTTAAGATTAAAATTAATTTAAATCAAGCGAAATGAGGGCTAACGTCTTATGAAACGTTTTTTTTTTAATGCAAGAGTTGTAATAAATAATTTGAAAATTACATGTATAAAGTACTTCCTAATTAATTTATTTTATTATTTACTACTATTTTTCTGCGACCAGTTTCGGTTTAACAAACTTTCATCAGGCAATTGTACTTGCAATATTCAGAAGACGAATAAAATTCTAAACTATATCCTTAATAGCCAAATTTAAATTTCCCGCTACTATTTTTTAACTTCAACGTAAAGACATTAAAATAAGTATCAATGTAGTACAAAATAGTAGGTAATTTTATATTTCAACATTGAAGTTACTAAGAATAATTGCGGGAAATTTATATAAATAAAGATTTTTTCCTGTGGACGAGTAACTCGAACGAAAATCACTTCTTGGAAACGCAGCCTTAAAGGACAAAAAGAAAATCATAGTATTTATTTAAATTCTTTTTAGAATTCATCAACAAGCAGCGAAATTTGGTCCAAGTACGCTAAACTATACGATCCCTTAAAAATAGGTTCCATAGATGGTACAGACACCGAACCTCATGATAAGGCAATAATAAGAGCACTGAACTCTGAATACGCTGCGAATAAACATGTTAAAGGCAGACCGGAATGTACAATATTCGTCAGCAGATTGAATGTCCGAACGACGAAAGATACAATCAAAGAAGTCTTTTCTAAATACGGAAGTTGAAGCGATCCGACTGGTGAAAGACATTGTTACCGGTTTTCCGAAGGGATACGCCTTCATCGAGTATGAAAACGAAGCTTCCGCTGAAGAAGCGTACAGGCGTGCTTACAGGATCAAGATCGATGGCAGGGTTGTGTTTGTCGATTTCGAATGCGAACGTTTGTTGAAGGGTTGGAAGCCCAGAAGATTGGGCGGTGGATTTGGGGGGAATAAGGAATCTGGACAGTTGAGATTCGGCGGTAGAGATAGGCCTTTCAAGAAGCCCATAAGTTTGGAGATGGTGGAAAAGAATAGGACGGAGGAAAGAGGGGAAGGACGGAGACGACGAAGCAGTGATAGGTCCAGGGAAAGAGGTCGCCCGCAAACTCCCGATTCTGAAGATGATACGCGAAGGAGGCGCGGCGATCGCAGAAGTAGGGAGCTTAATGCAGGAGTAGAAGCAGGAGACGTAGCAGAAGTAGAAGTAGAGATTGTAGTGGGAGCAGGAGTAGAGGGCGTAGTAGAGAAACGACAAGCCAAGGAAAGTGAATTCTAAAGACAAGTTTTGGAGAATCTGTTTGTATTATTATTTATTGTAAAAAAAAAAAAAAAAAAACGTATGTTGATAATATATAACGTGTTATCATCCTAAAATTGTTTTATTTTATACCTTCCACAGTGAATGCTTAGCATCAATGTACTTTATGTATCATTACGACAAATTCTAATCGTATATGAGGGCTAAATTATGAAAGATGATAGTTCCCGTTTTTGCCGTTAGATGGCGCTGTCGGCCGTTACGGTGGCGCCATCTGTCGACACATTTTGGAACTAATTTTTGACAGATTTCGTGTGGCGTCGATTCCGATAGTTCCCGTTTTTGCCGTTAGATGGCGCTGTCGGCCGTTACGGTGGCGCCATCTGTTGGCACATTTCGGAACTAATTTTTGACAGATTTCATGTGGCGTCGATTCCGATAGTTCCCATTTTTGCCGTTAGATGGCGCTGACGGCTGTTACGGTGGCGCCATCTGTCGGCACATTTCGGAACTAATTTTTGACAGATTTCATGTGGCGTCGATTCCGATAGTTCCCGTTTTTGCCGTTAGATGGCGCTGTCGGCCGTTACGGTGGCGCCATCTGTCGGCACATTTGAGAACTAATTTTTGACAGATTTCATGTGGCGTCGATTCCGATAGTTCCCGTTTTTGCCGTTAGATGGCGCTGTCGGCCGTTACGGTGGCGCCATCTGTCGGCACATTTCGGAACTAATTTTGACAGATTTCATGTGGCGTCGATTCCGATAGTTCCCGTTTTTGCCGTTAGATGGCGCTGTCGGCCGTTACGGTGGCGCCATCTGTCGGCACATTTGGAACTAATTTTTTGACAGATTTCATGTGGCGTCGATTCCGATAGTTCCCGTGTTTGCCGTTAGATGGCGCTGTCGGCCGTTACGGTGGCGCCATCTGTCGGCACATTTCGGAACTAATTTTTGACAGATTTCATGTGGCGTCGATTCCGATAGTTCCCGTTTTTGCCGTTAGATGGCTGTCGGCCGTTACGGTGGCGCCATCTGTCGGCACATTTTGGAACTAATTTTTGACAGATTTCGTGTGGCGTCGATTCCGATAGTTCCCGTTTTTGCCGTTAGATGGCGCTGTCGGCCGTTACGGTGGCGCCATCTATCGACACATTTTGGAACTAATTTTTGACAGATTTCATGTGGCGTCGATTCCGATAGTTCCCGTTTTTGCCGTTAGATGGTGCTGGCAGCCGTTACGGTGGCGCCATCTGTCGACACATTTTGGAACTAATTTTTGACAGATTTCATGTGGCGTCGATTCCCGTTTTTGCTGCTAGATGGCGCTGTCGGCCGTTACGGTGGCGTAAAATGAACACGTAAATTGATCATTCTGAGGCGCGTTCAAATATCTACTCATCTACTCCAAGTTACTCTATGATGTCAATTGGACAAGTATGTGCAGTAACTTGTGATTGGTTACATAGGTACCATCTAGATGTAGCAGCAACGATGCATTGACGTCAAGATTAAAAAATGCGATTCACAATGTATAAATTTTACAAGTCTGCCAGTTTTTGACATTTGTAGTGAATACCTAACCTTCAATATATTTAAGAGGCATATATGGATTTAACAAATCTCAATTTTAACAATCTGAGATTTGCAATATATAATTTAATCTTGCACCTTCTTTCTAAAATATTTTCAAGTTATACTTACACTTTCAGTTAACCGGAAGTCGCAATGAACTTTTTTATTTTGAAATGGGCAAAATTGTGTTTATAGCCTGCACATGATATGGGAGAAAGTTTTGTTTAGTATATACTGACACATTTTGTATGAAATATTTACTTCCCAAATTGCTGTGGACCTCTACTTGTTTGTTATATATCGTAACGTGTCTCTCACTATCTCAATGTTTTCTTTAGTTATTATATTGGGAACAATACTGTTTCCCTCTTTCCAGGGTACCAATGCCTCACGTTTATTTAAGTAAATCAATAAAATATTTTACCGCCCCACTGAAGTAGCCATACTGAACTACCAGAGTATATCCAGAGTATATGGCAGTACGAAAACTTCTTTAAAATTGCTGAAAGTGTCTCTCATCTTGAATATATCCCTCCACCGTTTCATCCCACATTTTTCTTCAAGTAAGTTCTAAAGTATACTTCAGTCGGGAAACCTTTTACCAGGAAATACGAAATCCTTTTTTTTTTTAAATACAATTTAAATATTAAATTTCCAGCAAATATATTCTCATCCAACCTTAGTTAAAGCGGTTACTTTAGTGGATTTCTTTTTATCTCCTAACTTAATCTGCAGCAACTTATAAGTACATACGTTCATTATTAATTCCATCAACTCGTGTGTAGTAACGGTATAGCGAATTTTGCTTCCATGTTGTGCTTAAAACTTTGTTCGACATCGATTTTTAGTTAAACGAACCTACTCTTCACTGCGGAACTAATCTTTGATCCTAACTGTGATAAAATGAAAGTTTGTCGGCTAAGGGAAGTTTTAACTAGTTATAACTTCGCTGTTTTATTACCTGTACGGGGTTAATTTAAATTAAATTTCGAGTTTCCTTTTCCGGAGAAAAAAAAAAAGCCGTAGAACGACGTCTCATACATATTATAGAAAAGATTGTAAAGTATTAAAATGTAAGTAGTTCTAACCTATTTGTACTTTGTAGTACAATTAATTACACTATGTAACACGTTTTTTTGTCCTTGAGTAGTAAGCGTTATTTCCAACTTATTTATGCTTCAAAACAATAGAAAAATACTTTTATTTCCCTCTAATTTTGCTTTTGTGACTAGGACAACGAAAATTTGAAATATACCCACACATGTATATCGTATGTCCACTTAAGTATGAGACAAATGGGAAACAAGTTTATTGTTGAATTTATAAAAAAAAAATTATGTAAAATAAAAGTTGGTGCTTCTTTAAAAACATATTTTATATTCAAACTTAGTTAAAATGCGTGGTTTTGCTATAAATTAAGAAAAAAATAATTGTCTTGAGAATAAAACACGCTTATTTTTAAAGATACCAAAAAGCTCCATTAGCGAAAAGTACTTCAACTCCCTAAATGTGCCAAAATACAATTTTTCAAAGTAGAAATCAAAGAAATAGAATTCTACAAAATTACACAATATGAGCCAAACATTGAAAAAATACTTTTTTAATTTTTTTTTGTAAAAATGTTTTTTTCGATTTTTACTTGAAAGTTAGTATTTTGGCATATTTAGGAATTTGAAGTACTTTTTTTTCTAATAATTCTAAAAATATATTTCTAAAGAAATATATTTTTATTTTATATAGTTTTTTTTTTATAGATTCAATAAATTTTTTTTGCCCCCATTAGTCTCATATTTAAGTGGACACAGTGTATATTTCCAATATTTTCTCCTTACGGGTGAGCTTTTTAGGAAAGTCATCGTAGTCGAGAATCTTCTTAATTTGAGGTCCTACGAAGACACTGGCTTTGACCTTCGCCTCAGATAGCTTAGGAAATAAATTTTCAAGGTGTTTCATGGCTGCTGACTCCGTACCTAGAGCTTTCGCAAATTGTTTTATAAGCCCCAACTTTTGTGCAGTGGTGGCATCAGCACCTTTAGAGGGTCTACCAGTGGCTCCCATTTGATATTGTTTTCCTCTATAGAAAACTCTGTCCTCTGTGGCCAGTCGCGCTTGTTGTAGTGTGCATTGATGTCCCTGCTGTCCCAGAGACAAAGATAACATGGGAATTTGGTGAAACCACCTTGCAGATCCATGAGGAATGACACCATTTTGAAGTCGCCGATGATCTCCCACCCATACTTGTCATACCTCAAAACTTTCAGCAAGATCTTGATGTTAAAGTAATCCTCTTTGGGGTGCACTGAATGACCCAGGAGAAGAGATGGAAAGTTATTACCATTATGCAGCAGTACTGCTTTGAGGCTTCTTATAGAGCTGTCAATGAAGAGACGCCACTGATTTGGATTATAGGCGATTCCAATTGCCTCAAATAGCCCAGTCCCATCGTGGCAAAAGCAGAGCCCATTTAGATAGGTGAGAAAGCTAGAAAAAGTTTGGTGACGCTTTCTCTGATCTACGACTCGCACAGTTTCATCCAGCAAGTTCTACTGTTTCAGCCTAGAGGTCAAAGATCTCTAACTAAGTCGTTGATGTTTTTTTGGTTGGAGTAGTATGGGCCTCTCTCATCATCTCTATATATGAAATCGTCATCTGATTCTACAATATTTTCTTCACACTTCGACTCGCTGTTGCTGATTGAAGACGCCTGATCTATCTTAGGAGGAGTAGGTAATGGAAGCTGAGGGCTGTGTAATACTGGGGCCATGGATGAAGGAAGATCCGGATACATGACAGCAGGTGCATTGCAAAAGTAGCAGTTGCTTGAGTGGTCAGTGGATTCCCGCCAAATGCTTGGAATTACAAATCTCAAGGATCTGTTTTCTCCCCTATACCATCCTCTTGTCTTAATAAACTGACCACACACATAGCAAAACGTGTCTGCTTCATGTTTGCAACCTCTTGGAAGCCATCATCTAATTAGAAAATAGGTATAGTGAAATGAGAAGTACATATACACACCGTTTTGAGCGCTGAAATCGTGGGACGAGTCTATTATATCAGCTTTAGGAGTGTACACGTTTTGGATGGAGGGACGTTGGAACATTGGATCTGTCAAAATTTAAAATAACGCCTGAACAATATAGCAATAAATTATCAAAGCAGGTTGAGTGGTTGAGACATCTTCGTTGTGATATTTTCGTTTTGTTTTCCAAAAAAAAAAAAACAAATCTAAAACCGAAAATGCAGATACTTGTCACTTTGACAAACATATTTATTGTCATTCCTATCGTAAATGAATTCACTCCCGTCACTGATGCCTTTAGTTCCCGTATTCTACGTCGAACGACATAATATGTACTTCTCATTTTGGGTTTGCTTGTAAATTTTAAAATATCATTGTCTTGGTCACAAAAGCAAAGTTTGTGGGAAATAATCGACTGTTTTTATACTTTTCTGACATAAGAAAATAGGAAATGACAGTTACAACCCAAAGACAAAAAAAAATGAATAGAAATTGTTACATAGTGTTATCAGAGTGGCATCGCATGTTATAGGTTTTGATTCACGCCCTGCTTGATTCATTCATCATCAAAATAATAGTAATGGCAGGCCCACCTTGATGGTTTATATGAAAACTTAATAGTACAGAACCGTATAACCAAATAACTCAAATAACCAATAAAAAGTGAAACACAACCTTAAAAAGTCTTTTCACGAAACAAACAGATAAATTAGACTTTTTCAGTAAAATTAATTTCAGCACTTGTCAATATGACATTTATTCAAATTGACATTGAATACGTGCAAATCGTGATATAAATGAAATCGGCATTTAAATATTAAAAAAATATACAGGGTGTTCGATTAGATAAAGGTGTTCGATTAGATAGAAACGACTTTTGTGTTGGAAGCCTTTCGACTTTGCTACTAAATTTTAAACACTCAGTATAACATGTGATAGACTTGCAAATGTATTTGGTGAACCCTTCTGGCTTTACTTGCTGTTTGTCAAGTATCGACCCAGGTAGCAGAATGACGTAAATGACGTTTAATGGACATAGATATGTAGGAAACGTCATCAAGGATGGGGAAGCCGCGCGTAAATACCTTACCGGCAGACGGGAATAAGACGCTTAAAAGTAAAGACGTATTTGTACGAAAATAATATTAAAGTTGTAAAGTTGTTGATATTTAAAACCTAAATCTATATTGAATACATAATCTTAGTTTGTGTGAATAATATTTGAAACCCTAGGCTTAAAATAAAACATTTTAAAACATAACAAAGCCTACGTTAATTTAACAAACAACGAAATCCTACAGATATTACGTCTATTACCTCAGTAAACCAAATTCAAATTTCCCTCAATTATTTTTAGTAACTTCAACATTCCAGCATGTAATTTCCTACGATTTTGTATTAGATTAATAGTTATTTGAATACCTTTAAGTTGAAGTTACTAAAAATAATTGCGGGAAATTTGAATTTGGTTTACTGGGACGTCATATTGACATCTATTAAACGTAACTCTGCTACATGGGGAAGTGTTGCGTTTAAAGAGGAGTGTAGGAAAGGCTATTAAACATCTCCCTGCAAAACACAACTTTCTTGAAATCACAGTAACTAAAAAACAGTTGAAGATAGGTATAAGGTAACCTATTACAGAGTGTATCGTAGAATCGATTGTGAATCCAGAAATGCAATAATATACAGAGTGTTTTATTTAAATTAAAAAAGTCGATGGCAATTTTCAGCTCTTCCGGAAGTTGTATAGCATCGAAAATATTTTAGAACAAAAGAAAGCCGTGTTTATTCTTAAGGTAAAAAGTTTGAAATTTATAAATAGTAAGGAATTCTGCAAGAAACTTTTCATAACGAGTTGCGTGACATAGCCTGTATATTTATGTACGATTTAAGAGGCAAGATCTCTGAGGATTAGATATATAAACAATCGTAAAAATTTAAACAAACTTAGCGTTACAAAATGACAATTTGGAGTCTGCGCACAAATGTTGCGATCGCCTGTTGTCACTTCTGTTTATTAATGTTCTTCGTTGTGTTTGGCTCGCGTTCCGAATTGCCGTTGTCTTGTGTTTTTTTAAGGTACTTTAATAATTTGCTATCTTTTATCCTTGACATTTTACATAAAATTATTTTTTTTTAAATCGCTCCTACCTTCACCTATATCATTGTGTTATATGTTTGGCTGTTCACATTTTGTAGTTTTGTACTCCTGACGATGTAATAAATTCATTATCAATATTCCTTGGCTGCTATCTCTGAAAGTATTTTTAGACTCAACTTTGTACACGCACCGTGTACTTCCACACTTATTCAAAGTTAAATAATATGTTTATATACATTAAAAATAGAATTTTTATTCTTTACTGGTAACTGGTAAATATATCTATTGTATGTGCTTATATATTGGTCGCCAATCGTTGGATGTCGGGCTCATAACTTGGTTTGTTAGCTGAGAAGTGCACTTTATTGTTGAATAGAATGATTCGCAGCAATACGTTGTTCTAAATACGGAAATTAATTCAGATGCTACATTCTTCAAAAAAAGTATATTTTGATTCAGTAAGAAATTTACAAAATTTATTTAGAGATTGTTATGATTTATGGCGCATTTTTAATTCACAGTCTAGAAAAAAATCATTATAAGAAAAACAGACTCTGCAGGCTAACGTGACAGACTAAGGGTGGGTTTATCAATGTAAGGACAAAAGTGCAAGATAAGCAACTGACAGATATCGTAAACTGACGGATAAAGTTTTATACCTGTTTATCATTATTATTTTTAACTCTAAGTTTAGTGTCTACAAGATTATTAATAGCTGGTAACACTCACGGGTATATAATAATGCGCTACGATTGGTTAGCAGAAAATAGATTGACGTCTTGTGGCCTCGTTTGATATTTTACACATATGATATAAAGATAGGCTTGTTTACAAACAGTTTGTTTACGAATTGCCTGCGATATCGCGCTTATTTTCCATGGAATATATATTCTGGATAATTTATTAAGTGGTGATGAAGACTGAAATATTGCACACTTATTAAGACACGAACGACGGCTCTACACAGTGAGACCGAGAATTGATCATTCCCTAACAGCCAGAAATATTACATAGATATTTTTAAAAATATATTTTATAAATATTTTTCGTGAGAGGTTTTTGAATATATTTTCATATTTTTTCCTAAAATAGATAAAATATTCAATTAAAATATTTATTCCATATTTAAAATTAATGTAAGCGCTATATTTTTTTCTAAAATATTTGTAAAATATTTATACGAAAATTGAGATTTTTTTATGCAATCTATTTAATTTGTCAAAATGAAATAAAATTGTTCTTGGTTATTTAGAAAGTATAACGTCGATAACAAAAAGTTGAAACATACATAGAGTTGTCTAAAAGGCAAGAACTTGTTTTTTCACACTCACCATACAAGTTAATAATCAATAATTCTGGCATCTTTTAAGGCATACTGAAGGTTTATTAAATTAATCATATTTTTAATTGAAGTGTTCTAATAAAAAACAAACGTATTTATTAGCATTTTATTTGAATAAGCCAATAAAAATGAAAAATACTCATTTTTAAGTCTAGCCTTGGCTGGTGGCAGGTACAACTCTATGGCTTTTTTCATATCTTCGGTAGTGGCGCTCTCATGGCGTTTCCTTGTGGCCTCTAAAACAATGCCAATTGTATTAGATCATACCATGAATAAAACATCGTACAACATTATCAACACCTACTAATACATTTGGAGCATTTACAATAATTGGAGTGGTAGCTACATTCTAATACTTACTTATTTTTACTTTATTTCATAATATTTGAAAACATTCTACGTACAAACAATAAAACAACACAACGTATTCTAACCTCTATTTGAGGTTATGACGCTTACCTACCGAGATGAATCTCTTAAGCAAATCAACTAGCAATTTATCTGGTAGGTGCAGTACATATATGATGCATAAAATTCCAACAATTATATTATTAAACGATTTCTGTACATAGCGATATTGAGCATTCCAATTTATCTTATAAATGCCATGACATGTTCAAAGTTTTGCTTACCTCGTAGTCACCACAAAAACTAAAACACACCCCGCAACAATTAATTACACAGTTAACCCTAATCTGCCCCAATCGTATACTATTATACACTGTTGAAAATTTTAACACTTTTTTGACTAATGTAATAGTCAGGAGAGGTCCACACTCTTTTCGTGTTATTTTGTCGAGAACTATAGAAGTTTAAATTTGACGAACAAAGATAGTCAAGTATTGTCTATTGCTAAGGGGTTATTTTGTCCAACTGACACGTGGAATTATAAAATACTTCTAGTCACATTTTATTTGATCTAGACTAGACAAATTTACTAGCTGTTTAACTAAATGAATGCGATCTATTGGGTGTTTTAACACCATTTTCTAAACACAACGTCTTTTAATATACAACTCCTATTTCTTAGTGCTATAATATTCTCTCTTTAAGACGTTTTCTCAATTATAAATATGCAAAACCACTCATTCACAAGTTTTGGTTTCAACTAAACGTACCAATTTTAAAATGATTTTTTGAGAACCATTATAAAATTAAGTGAATGTTTATGCTATTTGATTCAAGTCTAAACTAATTGCGTAAATAGATGTTCCCAATACATCTTTAAGATGTTGAATTTTTTTATGCCCACTGGAATTAACGTTTAATAACACGAGGTTACACTTCGCAAGTCAGTCACATTTGGTGGTTTGTTTGGATATGTTAATACGGAGAATCAAACACGAAAACAGATACACGTGCAATGCAGGTGGTGCGTATAATGCAATACTGTATTGGAATAGGTGGGGTTTCTATATTTCTATCCGAGGAAAAAAATCTGATTGGTTGACGCTTCTGAATGTCTAGAAAAATAGTCAATCCTCATATCTGAACAAAGAATTCACACGAAATTCTAGTCATTTCTGTTCTATTAAATACGCGTAGTCAATTCGTCTGGCAAAGTTTGGAAAAATCAACACTAAAATATTTGACTAGTGCAAAATTAACGCCAACACCGTAATATTTTCAACAGTGTAAACTATAACATGTAACGGACAAACGAATGAAAACGTTGATGATACGCACCGTCCGCATATGCATTCTATGTACCTAATCCATAGACGCATAACACATACTAAATCATATATAACCGCACCGTAATGAATAGAGGTGTTGTGTTGACGTTCGCAACTTACAAATATTACAAATAATATAATACAAAACGCAGATATATTAATAGAAAAGTTACAGCGCTCAACCTAAGAAATAATTAAATCATATTAGATATATATTATCTAATTTAATCTTTAAACTATCATTTTAAATAGGTACATACCTACTTAATATGTATGCATATTTTACCCATTTTATATTATTCGTCCTACGCACTAAATGTACAAAAGCAAAAATTCAATCTTTTTTTTTTATGAAATAAATATTTACAGAAATACAAAGCAAAATATTCTTGCAGAGTTATGAAAAATATATTGAGAAAACATTTGCAATAAAATATTATTAATGCTACATAACATATTATATATTTTTAATGTTTTCCTAATATATTTTCTATAATATATTTTATGCATATTATATTAATATAACTAATATTCGAGAAAGATTTAATATTTTTTAAATATTTATAAAATATGAAATAAATATAGTTGGTCACTGGGGTAGCATCCAAAATAAGACTACAATTGTAAATAATATTAACAGTAATAGCTATATTATGTAACAGCTGTGTTACATAATATAGCTATGTATTTCTTTCTGTAAATAAACAACAGTTTTCAATGCCTTCTTTAATTTATTTATTTAATATTGTTAAAATTAACAAGTAGAAGAAGTGACGAGTACAACGTAACTTTAAACTAATAAATTTAACGCCAAATTCCTCCAAAAAAAGGTGGGGTTAAAGATCAAATACCCATAATTCAATTTCTTAATTTATTACCAAATTTTCGCTGAATTTTCTCAGCTTCTTCAGGGCAATAAAAATGAAATTACATTAAATTTAGTGCATCAGTACTGGTAGAGAGATAATAACAGACTGAAGTCTGTTATTATCTGTTATTATCTATTCGAAACAAAGGGGTTTTTCAAAATTATCATAGGACAAAATATTCTTAGAATAAGCCAAGGAATAACCCCTTAAATGTTTGCCGCATGTTTACCTAACACCCTGTAGAGCATTATTGAAGAACTTGAAGAGCCGTAGCTTGGGTAGATACACCATATTGTAGTGTGGTGCAATTATTTTTAACGGTTTGCCACAGAATTAAAACTATTTAGCTTTAAAAATGTATTTAACCAGCTCCTCCACCAAAATTTTTACCTGTAAAATTATGAAGAATCAACCGATTTTTCTATCGCGTCTTCGTCCTGTTTCAAGCGTCGTGCTTCTACCCCCTCATCCCTTAACGTTTCCGAGGATCTTTCGCACCCCCTACGACCGACGGCCAGATAGCGCGCGCAATCACTCCTGTGTGCTCTGGCGATCGTACAACGCGTGACAGTCTGTGCGTGGTGGTGTGCAGAGCAGGTCACCCTCATCCGTTCGTCTGTAACATAAGGGGGAAAAAAAGAGGAAAATTCACTGTGCACTTCCGGTCTCACTTTCCTAGGGGTATCATGGGAACGAACGCGCAAATTAAATAGCTCTGAAGGGTGTCGAGAAAAAGGGTTGGCCAGAGGTACGCTTCAGCGTTCTAGAAATCAAAGTGAGGAACAATGTCCGGTTAACATGGGACAATACTAAAACTATGATCAGTGCCCTGAAACCATGGTGTTGCTATTGGACACTCTTAATTCTTTCAACAGGTGAGTGAGACTTTTTTTTTTCTTTTCACGGGAATTATAATAGAGGAATGCCGCGATAGTTCTCGCTGATGAATCGATTGGACTTGAGACGAGACTAGCCTCACATTTCCGCGCGCGTCTGTGGCTATATTATGCACCCGAGTTCATATTAGCGACTCTATATCCTTCTATATAAGGTTCATCTTGGACGCGACATGCATCCTTTCTACGCTGTGACAGGAGTGAACAGTAAATGTTCCGATTGGTCAATTGACGTATAACCCATGCCATTCATTGAATTTATAGAATTATCCCAGTTTGTACGTACATAATTATAAATCATCAAGAAGAAAAAGATATATATTTTAATTAGACAAGAACATATAATTGCCGATTTATAATACACTGACAAGGGAAGGCATCCAAGTTAATCTCTTCGATTTTGATGAAACTTGGTAGGAATGTAGAACACCGAAAAATATTTGACAAATATTTTTTTAGTGACCTGTATTTGGTTTTAGGGGGTGTAATAGGGCCTGAAAGTTTCCCCCAAACACACATTTTTCGTAATATTTCAGAAACGAGAAGAGACATCGAGATCGCATACAGATAAAATGATTTCTTACATTTTAGATTGAAAAAAGAACAACGGGCTGGTTAGGGGGTTAAAAAATACTTTTTTTTTCTGACCCCTGGCTTTGTACATATTAATATTATTAATATATTAATTAACTAAATATTGAGTTAAATATGGGCCAACAAATATTTTATTGTTGTAAGTTCTAGATTGGTGGATTTTTGAATAACCAAAAAGGAATATGTTCTATCGAATCCTCAAAATTTTATTATTATGATTGCAACCGGTTTCGACTAATTGCCATCATCAGGCGTAATAGGTCATTAGAGTTATAAAGCTACATCACTTAAGTTAAAAGTTATTGTTGTATTATATACTTTTACAAGCAGATTTCAACATTTTTTTTCTAGAAGTAGGATTCAAACATTTTTAACGTGTAACAATTTTATGATTGTTTGTGTGGTGTCTTGTTTTAATTTTATTTCAATTTGTTATTAAAACCATGATAAATTTTAACTTAAATGACGTAGCTTTAGAACTCTAATGACGTATTAGGCCTGATGATGGCAATTAGTCGAAACCGGTTGCAATCACAATAAAATTTTGAGGATTGGATAGAACATATTCCTTTTTGGTTATTCTAATACCTAACTTCAAACAAATATTTGGTTGATTCGAACAAATTATTTGTTCATTTAATCCTTTATTTATTTGAAATAACGAAATAACTAAATTTTCATGATAAAATTTGTTTGAAATTATTTTGTTATCGTGAACAAATTGGTTTTTCGGTGCATAGAAGACAATTTCCCTTCATATTTTTGGAATCGAATTTAATGTCGCATTGTATTTCAATTAAAAATCATTTGTAATATTAAAATATAGAAAAGTAAAGTGATACGTACAAATAGTTATGCCAAAAAAAAGTTCGTGCGTTGTTGACCATCTCGTAAATATAAATTACATTTTATCACGTCTTGGCAAATCAATGTGTTTATGGTTGCCAATGTATGCAACGGATTATTAATAAAACTTTAAAGATAGAATTATCACTGCCTCTATATAGGAGTGTGGTCAACTCGATAAAGCGTATTATTATAAAGTATCTGGTACCATCATCTGTTTTACAGTTATAGTTAGTTATCCAACACATACTGTTAAAGATAATCACGATGTATCCAGAATGGTCTTTTTTGTGTTAAATATATTGAACATCAGGACAATATTAACAATTTTAATAAATATAATACCTGGATACACCTACATCTTCAGAAAATGATGCTGAAGAAGCACTTGTGCTTATGTACAAAAATTAAGTATAATTTTGACAACTTTGCCAATTTACATTTGTTTCTTAATAATTTTACCTTGTCTATCGAACGGTCTTATACATTAAAATTTAATGTAAGTTTTATGCAAAGGAAATACTAAAACTCTCACTTTTGAATATATTATCTACGAATTAATTAACTTTGTTATCAGTTTCGGAAACACAAAATGATAAAAAACATGAATATGTTTATGAATATTTTGAGAATTTTAGTAGACGCTGTACAGTATGTTAAAAATTAAATACGAATGCAGGGGTCGCTTTAGGTAGACAACCAATCTAACTAAGTCATATAGTTCAGCAGTGTTCAAAAACACTACTTAAAGGACACTTATGAATAACAGATACAAGTACAGTGTAATAAAGAATATACAATAATAATGAAATAATGCACATTTATAAAAGAATGAGAGTAAAGAAAAAAAAATGTGATCCGTAATTCTTTTAAATCCTAATATTTCAATTTTTATTTCATTATGTACTTAAGGCCTTTCTTGCCGGATATCCTTAAACCATATTTATAAATATATTAATATATGTATTTTATTATCAAAATTAAAACGTAAGAAGTTATTAGTATTCGAATAACTTTTGCTGTGTTTGAAACCGCTTCGGGACGAGTTTTAAAAATGTATGTATTTGTAGTGGGAGTAACAGCTGTCAAAACTTGACGTATTGTGAAACAAAGCGACATTAGTATCTATATTATTGTATTTGCAGTTTATTGCGCGGAAATACAATAAAAAATACGAATAACTTTGCATAGATGCAATTACACAAAGTATGCTCGCAACCAGAACGTTATTCTGCTGTTTTTATCCAGACGCGTCATAGGAGCTGTCAACTGTCAAAGTTTCTGTTAGGAGGTTGCATTAGCAATATTTGACAACTGGTAGCTTCTATGACGCGTCTGGGCAAGAAAAGCAGAATAACGATCTCGTTGCGAGCATACCTTGTATAGTTGTACCATGACTGCATTCAAATAACAATAATTATTCAGAAGAAGTAAATGCCGTTCACGTATGTCAAAGATATAACAGAGAAAGATGTTCTGTAACAAGATCAGTCTGCTTCAATGGCAGCGTCGTATTTTTGGGAGTGGATATACTTTTATAAGCAGCATTAAATAATTACAAATATTTTATATCCTGAGAATCAATAATTATAGTCCAACAATTTGTGTATTATTTATTTAGAGATTGGAAGATAAATGTGAAATCAGGTGGTCAGTTTTGGGAATATTTAAAATTTAAGTGTGTCGCACACAAATTAAGAAACACACTTTAGATAATACGTGCTAAAGATTTTAAAAATTATTTTAGGAAAAGTACCCTTGATACAAGCAAAAGTTATTTTGGACGGTCAAATATATCTAATAAATGTAAAATAGAAATATATTAGCTATAATTTAAGTATAAAAAAAGCTTTGTAAATTAATATTATAAACGCAAACAGCCAATATTACGAAAAAAAAAAACAACAAAAATGAGAAAGAACATTTAATATTTGGTCCATTGATGATTTTTAATATATAAAACATTTGTAATTATTATTCACTACTATCCTCATTTGGACGAAACAGCTCGCTTTAATTCCTTATTTCGTTATTAATTTACTCACACAGAGTCAGAAATGGATTACAATTGTAAATAAACATAGAAAAAATCTTTGCTATTTTTGTTCAAATCTGCAGGATTAATATTTTTTTTTGTTTTATGACGTGAAGGTGCCAAACATATGATAAAGGCAAATCATTTTTTCATGTATATTATCTTAAATGTATCTACATTTTTTTTAATGTATTTTTTCACTCTGGCTGTGCTGTAATATTGAAGTTAAATTTTAATTTCCATTTAATATTTTATAAATTTTTATAATTGCTTAAATCAAATAAAAGAAAAATATCTTACCTTAAATTACATTCTAAATTATGTCATAGTTTCTTAAAAATTATTTTCACATATTAAACTAGAATTATAATTTTAACAAGTTTGTTATTTTATGAACTTTTTCATTGAATTTCTCCGTTATGTTTGACTAAGGGCCGATTTTTTCAGTCAAGGATAACTATACGATAACTTTAACTTACAGATAAGTGATAATACTTATTTTCTTCACCCATTGATAAATGTTATCCTTCGGATATATGGCGCAAAAGTTATCTGTTACTCGACCCTACCGATAAATTATTATCCTCAAGTTAATAGGTATGTATTGCATTAACATAACCTCATTACTTTTATTTATAATGGTGGAAAGGTACGCGAGAAAGCGAAAGCTTATAAGCTATAAAAAACGAATAAAAAAGTGTGTAAAATGGATTTATTAATGGACCTATATTAATTTACATGCAACATCTATCAATGTTTCTTTCTCTAATTCGGTAAAGTTAGGACAACGTTTGTCTCTGTCTTTTCTTGTATTCTAAGACAATGTAGAATTAATGGGAACAAATGAAAATGTAACTTATAGATTTTATGCATTATAAATATGTGCATACTTTATAGTAGTCATGTGTGGTATATACATTCTATATATTGTAAAAATAAAAACATAGGCTACTTACGTCCATTTCATATCCAGTAAATCATAAAAAAAATATTACTTATCCTAAACTAATTTGCGCTAACCGTACCTTAACTATTTCGTTTTGCAGTTATGTTCTGTCAAATGATTCGTACACACTTGTGTAGTAACCCTGTATTATTTTCCTAGCTGAGATTAACAACTGGTATTTTTACAGCGTTGTCAAATGTCATCTTGTCGATTTCTATCCAACAGATAAAATTGGTTGCAGTTATTTGAAGAAAACTATTTTTTTTTCATATCTTATAGATAACGCTATCCAACAGATACCAATGGGGACTTTTATCCTTGGCTGAAGAAATCGGCCTTATGGTGGTTTAATATAAGGCGATGTGAAATATGTTCAGTTTTGTTGTTGACACAATATATGCTTTCTACAAGAGATAAGCTGACATATGTCAATTTTATATGCCAAAGGTCAACGTCAAAATGATATTATAATCGCGGTTCATTATGAATTACCTAAATACGTTAATGTCGACATTTGACAGTTGACAGCGACTATGTAAATGTCAGCTGTTATGGCCATAGATTTAGCTAAGATTTAGCAAGAAATAATCGCCATCTATGTACAGAAATGTATATTATTGATAACATGAAAATAAATTTATTATTGCTTTTAATTCCAGTGATATAGTAATATTCTTTGTTTACATACATATAAGAGAGTTGGTTGTAGATCAAGAAACACAACTTACGATATCCCGCACGCAATTAACACGAGTTAACATTCGGTTTCCGATCTTCCACTCCAGCAAGTACACGTGTATTGGATTAAACAAAACGTTGTCGCGAGGAAATTGCGGGACGAACTCATTAAGCCGGCAATTCCGATTGTTTGGGGATTCCACGACTGCGGCACAAAGGGGCTTTTCTCTATTGTCGTGACGAACTAGGCCGTCCGATAGGACCCGGTTAATTGTGTCGTAAGAAAATCATGACGACGCTTACTGTTCCGATGTTTAATGTTGATTTTGTCGGGGAGTGTTTAACTATCGTGATTAGTACAGTGTTGAGTGAAAAGCAATTATACAACTAAAAAATTTAGGTAATTTTTCTTGGTAAAAATCAGAATGTTCTGGTTCAAGTCAAGTCATATGTTATTTTAGAGCAATCATATTAGAAAATCCGAAACAACTTGCATGCACGTTGGAATTAATTCAGTATTATCCGTTAAAATCTCACCGACACACTAAAAAATTTAGGTAACTTTTAGTACTATTATCTTTTTAACTTAAATATATATTTTTTTAATATTGTTCGCACACATTTTTGTGATATTCAAACTGTCGATCAAAGTGATTAGTGTGTGCATGCAGGTTATTGTTCATATTTGAAAAATGACAGTTGAAATTGAAATTTTAATACTATGAGATTCAAAATGATTGTCGTAAAAAAACTGTTTTCCGGAAAAATTTATCTATACTTATTACCAATTTAATGAGCGAAGTTAGCTACATACAAATTTCATACATTAAATGAATTTTCTTGACATTTAGCGACATTGGCGTTTGTGTTGTAGTATCTTTTGATTATTTATCTTATAATTTTTTTCAAATCGTTTATATTTACATCTAATATCCCCAACAATAGTATTTCTGAATACTGTAAGAAAATAAGGGAATTTATCTGTGGTAATTAGCTTAACAAACAGGTAAAAAATCAATATTAACATTAAATGAAATAGTTTATTACATTTTATAATTTTATAGGCTTATCATACACTTCAGCGCAATGAGCTGTCAAAAGAAAGTTACATTTTCATCCTTATAAAGTTTCTACGGTATAGGAATCATTACCATTAGATCACGATAGGCGATTGAAATATTGTCATTGGTTTAATAACAATTTAAGGGACGATGACTTGCTAAACAAATCATTTTTCTCGGATGAAGCCTGGTTTTATCTAACAAGCTGTATCAATTTACAAAACTATCGTATCTGGTCTGCAGAAAATCCACACGAATTCCGAGAAACGCAATTGCATCCCATAAAAGTTGGAGTTTGGTTAGCTATGTCCAGGCAACGAATAATAGGGCCAATTTTCTTCGAGGAAACTGTAACAGCCCAACGTTACCAACACATGTTGGAATTGTTTATTGCAGAGTTACAAGAAAATGAGCTTGAAGCAAGTTATTTTCAGCACGATAATGCTCCAGCACATACTGCTCGACAAACCTGCCAATATCTTCAACAGTTTTTTGCTGACAGGGTCGTTAGAGCACAAAGATGGCCACCAAGATCGCCTGATCTAACCCCATTAGATTACTTCATGTTTGGCTATCTAAAAAATAGGATCTATAGAAACCGCATGCATACCATAGAAGAACTGAGAGATGCAGTTTTGTCACTTAATAATTATACTAATTGTATGTTATAATTTAAAGTAATAAATAAATTTAGTTAAACACCAGTTAGTACTGAATTGTAAAATCATAATTTAGTAAAGTTAAATTAATTACATTTCATTTTTACAAGCAGAAACACCAATCCATAGTCGTTTATATAATGCGAGTTCAAATATAGGTTACGTTTTCCTTATTTATGACAGATCCGTTTACTTTCTTATGTTCTAACACTGACTTAGTTCAAACCTTCATTACAAACACGCGGCATATACCTACACCCTGTTACTATCTATAGGAGCGGAATTGACAATCTTTTTGAATATCATAGTATGTATAAGTTGGTAAACGTGGCAGATGCTTCTTTCTCTTATGATAGCGGGATATTTAAAAGTTATTTTGAGAATATATGAATCCAAAATATACTGAATAGTAGTTAATATTTGATTTGAATATTTTAAATAAGTATACTCACCCTGGATAACAGTTCTCATACTATTTATATGTTTTTGATATAAATTTGTTAATAAATTATGCATGTTATCAAAAATTAGACTGTTTTATTAATAAAAACTCATTTGATACATTGAATGGTTAAAAATTATAAATTCAATATTTAACAAAGTAAAGACTAATAATATACAAGTTAGTGATTTGGGAGACACAAGACGTGCACCCACCTAGATAACGACTGATAGAAAAATACAAATGTACATGTATCGAATAAGAGCCGAGCTTTTTTTTTAGTTAAAACAAAAATATCATCTCCATTATGAACTCCCTATAAACTCAAGTTGTATACGCGCCTGGGTTGAACAGTAGCTTAATGACAATTTATTACACGTCGGTCATGTGGAAGCTAGTGTGGCCAACCTTTAGTGACATTTTTGCCTGCCTAGGCAAGAAACCGCTTTGAAGTACTGTAAAATGAATGTTCCTGGACGGAGGCGCAAAAAAGTCTATAATAATATACCAGTTATTGATGTAGAAGGTATAACACGTACAGCCACTACGGCAACCTACTTACTACTGATAAAAAAATATAAATATAACTCGTCATTGGTTAGTAAGAGCGAAGATTACTAGTGCGTATGATCTGCAGTGGTGAAGTCTAGATATATCATATATTCATACGTTCATAGCCATTTAGTAAAGTGGGATTATATTTTTGAATATCATGAAATGTATAAAAATAGACATCTGTAAAAAAAAGCAGATTTCATTATAAAATTTTATTTATTAAAAAAAAAAACATTAGCCAGGCAAATCTAGTTTGAAAATCACAATAGTATGTATACAGGGTGATTCTCAATATATGCGACGAACTTTAAGCGCTGATTCCTGGGGTTATTTTGATCATAAAAGTTCATAAGAACGTATGTCTAAAATCGCTTAGTTCTAAAGTTGTACAATGTTTAATAGTAAGTTAACATAATTAATGTTTTTATTATAAATTAACAAAACAATTAGTAAAACAAAATTAACTTATACTAACTGTTGAAAATGACTGTCCCCAACTGCAATACAAGCTTCTATCCTCCGTCGTATTGACTGGCGAATCCGTTCTAAAATATCAGGGGTATTTCGAATTGTTTGAAAAGCTGCGATAATACGATTTCTCAGTTCATCGACATTTTCAATGGGAATCGTATAAACTAATGATTTAAGGTGACTCCAGAGAAAAAAGTCCAAAGAATTTAAGTCTGGAGACCGAGGAGGCCACGGTTGTGGACCTTCCCGTCCTATCCACCGATCTGAATACGTATTGTCCAAAAATTCGCGAGCAACTAAACTAAGATGCGCTGGAGCATCGTCACATAAAATACATTTGTAATCTTAATTGCAACGGAATTTCTTCCAGCAGTAGGGGTAGCTCCTCTTCAAGAAAATTGCGGTATACTTCGCCATTTAACCGTATCGATAAAAAATGTGGACCTATCAAGTGATCTCCAACAATTCCGGCCCACACATTGATAGAGAATTGATGTTGATGACGGGCATTTACTAGTTCGTGCGGATTTTCTTTGGCCCATGTGTGATTATTATGAAAATAATAATCAAGTTTCTAGAGAAAGTAGCCTCTTCGGTGAATAGAGAAGAATATTTGAGCGAAATAGTCAGGATTTTGTGTTGTATCCATTGACAAAAAAGCTACTGTTTGCAGAAAATCTGCCGGCAAAAGTGCCTGCACCCGTTGAATGTGATATGAATACAACAGTTGATCTTTCAATAATCTCCAAACTGTGGCCTGACTAATGTATAAAGCAAACGCATTTTTTCTGGTATTTGTAGTAGGATGTTCCTCAATTTCATTTAGTACAATTTCTTCAACTTGTGGAGTTCTCACTATAGATGAGTGCCCGTTATCAATCGTCCGTTTTTTAAAATTTCCCGTTTCACTAGGACGTTGGTGAAGACGGGCAAATATTGAATGATGCGGGATGATACGGTTCGGGTATCGTTCTTCATAAAGACGTCTAGCAGCACGCGAATTTCCATTGGCAAGACCGTAAACGAAATGCATATCACACATCTCAGCATTCGTGTAATTCATTTTAGAAAACAGAAACTGGCAATAAACTGAACTGACAACTGAATGACAACTATTGACAAATATTGAAATGACAAATAAACAATTCCCTCTCAACACAATAGTTTTTGAAGAACCAACTGTGATGTTGTATCGTGTTAGTTATAGTTCATAATTTATTATTAAACATTCAACAATTTAAAACCAAACCGTTTTGGACATATACTCATATAAACTTTTACGATCAAAATAACCTGAGGAATCAGCTCTTAAAGTTTGTCGCATATATTCAGAATCACCCTGTATACAAAAATCCTGACTCACTCTACGCCACTGCGTATTTGAAAATAATCGTGGCATAACATATAAAATGCTTCGCACTAATAATTACTTAGTAAGAATCATAGTTAATCACCCACTAGAAGTTTACTTACATCAAAATATTGTACCTTTTGATATCTCACAAAAAATACCTCAAAAAAGAATTATTTTTTTTCCCAAATAGAATTACAACGGATTTCTGTGTAATCCAAGGTATTCTCTTGAGAAATCAAACGTTGTGACAACCTGCAGTCCCATATGCCGCAGAAATAGCAAAAAAAAAAAACGAAAAACGCCAGACAGGCGGTCGCAAAAAAAAGGGAGCTTTATTTCAACCGATCCATTAATCATACCACCCTACTCCACCAATCAACCGCCCAACATATTTCCGATAGACCGGAAACAATCGCATCGACACGTTCAGACATTTAGCTTACGTTAATGCCTGGAGTTTTGACGAACAGATGGCACGCAAAAAATATTTCCTTTCCTCTATATAGCAGTAAGTAATTTTTATTTCGATCTTTTCCGCTAATGATCAGTTTCCCGTGGATACGCCGATAGATGGCGCTGTACCTTCTTTCCTTACTGTTTTCCGTTCGTGTCCGCCTTTATTATTAAGCGTTTTCATATTTTGCGGCTTTATTAAAGTCTGCTCCTGATTTATGTGCCCCGGGCGATCGGCTACGCTTTTATTGGGGTCGGTTGTCCCTAATTTTTTTTTTTTCTTTAGGTGCGCTACGGGAAGTTGTTATATATTGGGGAGATTTTCTCGGGGCTATGTCTTCATTAAATTGAGAAGGGAAAAGGACAAAGCGAGACAGGTAGGGAATAAATAACGTTCTTGTAGAGAATTATAAAGCAGACAATATCACGTAATGATGTCAGTTCGGGCGATGTCTTTGAAATGTTGCTATAGGATTTGCAAAGATTATACAAAGCGATGAAGAAAGAATTAAACTTCTTTGCAGTGTGGCGTATCGATTCTTGGCTTTATTGGGGTGTCTCTTAGTGTCAAGGGAAACCCTTTTGTTCTTCTTTCTTTACCACAAGATGCTTTAACATTGAAATTCAATGCTTCCGAATTAAAGGTTTTTTAAGTGACAATTTTTTTGCATGATTTTCAGGGTAAAAAGTACTATCACCGTCATTGTTGGTGTTGTCCTTTGTAAGTAGAATAAAAATTCATACAATTCGAGAATAGAATCTTACAAGCGAATATGAAAGCGTGTAGTCTATTCGTCAAAATGATTCTAAATTGCTTTACACATTTTTCTAAAAAAATATTAATGTTTCTAAGGCAGTGGAGGAAATAAGTAACGCATTTGGTTGTGGCAAAAGAGTGGTGTATTCTGTTCGCAAAGAAAAATTCGAAGAAATGTTCCACCCACGATGGTCATGTTATGAGCTGCAGCGAAGAAGACTTGACCAATTTGATGGACCGTGATGAGATTATAAGATGGCGCCATGATTATTCACACGCTAATATTATGAGATATTGTAGTAAGGAGACAAATATTATTTTTACTGATGAATCGTGGGTAAATACTGGATACTTCGTAATAAAAGTGTGAACTGATAGCACAGTAAATACGTATAGACAAGCATTTCTGCAAAACTTAAGTATTGATCTAAGAGCACCAAAAGCTCGTGGTCTACGTTATGCATTAATAATTCATGCTGGTGGCAACGTTGAAATGGTACACTTTATCGTACCCTGCGCTGTAGGCTAAAATGTAATGGGTCGTTAATTTACTTATGAATATTATATTTTTTTTTTGGGTGCCATAAGATTGGTAAATAATAATACCTATTAATTAATTTAAATAAATAAAAAAAAAACTAGCAACTTTTATCGCTCAAACTAACCGCTCCCAGGTAGTGCGGTTCTATGAGTATTTAAAATATATTACTACTACCCTGTATACTCAGGCAGAAATATTTCGGGAGAGATCTATTGGAGCCCTCGAAGGTCCTCAAGTTTCCACTGGGCAAGATACTGAGCTTTATAGAGAACACCAAGCTGCTCGAGTGGAAATAAGAGAATCAATAGGGATGGTACAATGAGGACCAAGCTCAAGTGCCCGGACATCAAGTGCCCACCCTAACCTGAATGAATGAATGAATGAATGACCCTGTATACTAAATAACAAAATAATTAACAAAAGAAATTGATTTCGCCTTTACAATATTTTACTTAAAAACAACGAAGGCAAAATATACACAAATAAAAACATTACACATAAACAACGATTATTTAGTGGTACAGAAATAATGAGTGAGGCCCCTTTGAAATGTGTTACCGACTGATTGAAATTATTACATTTAAATAAAATGCAAGTAAAATTATGATTTCGAATTTATAAACTAATTGAATAAATAAAATAGGCGGTAACATTGGTGATTTTGGCGATTCTTCGGCTCTGGGTATGGTCTTGGCATGGTCGGTATGATTTTCGGCACACACCTCCGGCTCGATGTGATTACGTCGTCCTACCCTCTGGAGATTGTATTTAGCCCTCTAAGTAGGGAAATTCCCAGCATTAGGCGACACAACACGACAGCACACAGCTGATAATACGTAATCTAATACAATTGCAAGACTCCTCCTTAGGAGGTTTATTCCTTGGCGCAATATCTGGTATTCTTCTTCGGCAGGAAACGATGGCCAAGTCACTCAGCAATCACAGCAGTTAACATTAGCTCGCTACGCGATGCACTTTGAATAATATAGATAGATAGATAATTTTATTTCAAACAGCCACAAAAAAATATAAGTGGGTTGAAACAGGTCCAAAAACAAATTACAAATCCAAAAAAAAAGTGACATTAACATATACCTATTACATATTGATTCAAAAAAGGTAGTATTCTTATCCAGAAAAAAAAATTAACTAAAAAGCTTATATAATTACTAAAAGTTAAATATTAAGTCACAATACAACCAGAGGTAAATATATTTCTTCTAATATATGTAACTGTGTTGTGGTCAGCGCGTAATGGGTCCTTCTACAACTGCTCTCCAGCCGAACGGCACGTCCACTCGCTTCGGACGCTAGCGTTTGGCGGTTCTTCGGCTCTGCGTGTGGTGTTGGCGTGGTTGATATGATTTTCGGCACACACAGCGGTTTCGTCTGGAAATTATATACAATACATATAATTGCAAGACTTCTTCTTCAGGAAGTTTATCCCTTGGCACAATATCTGGTATTCAATACCTCTTCGCCAGCAAATGGTGAC
The DNA here is from genome assembly GCA_004143645.1 of Protaetia brevitarsis. NCBI lineage: Eukaryota > Metazoa > Arthropoda > Insecta > Coleoptera > Scarabaeidae > Protaetia > Protaetia brevitarsis. The sequence goes on along the minus strand of RXPK01000038.1, from coordinate 187,460 downwards.
AAAGATACTCAGCAAACATGGGACCAACATTCGATCGCGCTACGCGATGCACTTTGAATAATATATGTAACTGTATTGTGGTTAACGCCTAATGGCGGCTCCTTCTAGAACCGCTCTCCAGCCGAACGGAGCGTCCACTCGTTTTGGACGTTGGCTGACGACTACGCTGTCCCACGTGCTTCCCTCGGCTGTCCACTAATCAGGGACGTTGCGCTGTTCTCGTGACCACGGCAAACTTCTTAATTTGTCCCTTCCTTCCTTGAAGCCGCTTACGTGACCGCGGCAAACTTCTTAATTTGTCCCTTCCTTCCTTGAAGCCGCTTACGTTACCGCACATACACACACACACATCGATTAAATAGAACTAAAAATACGTTACAAAATCTACATGTGTTATATGTTTACTTAAATAGAATGAAATCTTTTATTAAGGAAATAAATGGTAAATCAAATTGAAAATAAAAGGCATTTTAGGCGTCCCATTTCAATCTTCTTTTTTCGCTACAGAAACTATTTTATAGATTTATAAAAGAAGACATCTCATCACTCTCAATACTAGAAGATCGTTATATAATCGAGAAATTAGTGCAAATGTAATATTCATTTCAAATAGATCAGGTCGACATAAATCGTAGAAGTATGAATTTTAACCAGGCATTCCCACAAGTCTCCCTTATTCGGCCAGCCAGCGGGCACGATTTTTAAGTAATTCTCCGACCTAAAAACGGTGCCGATATGCCGTACTAACTCTCCGATAGTGTGGTCAAGGGCCAGTCGGGTCACGCGGTTCGATAATGGTTTAACCGCAAAATTGATTATCTATACTAGAGTAGTATATTGGGTTCTGCGAGTGAACTAATATCCTGCTATCGCTGCTTCTGACGTTACACAGTACCAGTGTACAACGTACTGTTCCAGTTTAGAGGGCACGTGAAGCTGGCATTTCGCAGGGATTTTAATTAAATTTGTAAACGCGTGTATAGTGTGAAGAAGAAGTTACAACCCCGGGCTAATTATAATCGTAGACGGCTTGAGGCACGACGAGGTGACGCTTCCGTGAAAATTTTCATTGGTAACTTCGTGTGCTCGGGGGATGAGCGTATATAGTAGAAATGTAATTTCGTTTGATGCAGTTTTAATTTGAGATTCCGTGTCGGTTGAAATTAATTTTACATTCGAGAATTTCTTTGTCACAAGAAAGAAGAGAAAGAATAAATAAAATATATTGTAATATAATATTGTAGGTTATTTACAGAATATATATTGTCGTGGAATGAGCATTTGATATTATTTAAGTGTAATAAAGTTACTAGTTTTACATTTATATATTTTAAAAATAATATGATATAACAAGAAAAGGATATAAAATGTAGCAGCAGACAGCCAGACGATGGCCAGGTGACGTAGGAAATCTCTGCATTTGGCAAGTCCTTCAAGGCATTTTCCTTCAGAATGTTTCCTTCAGGAAGTAAAGATTATCAGTACACACATCGAAATCGAATATTAGAATTTGAATAGTATATTTTTATAACAGATATTGACAGATCAAAGTTGCATCTAAATTCAATTCAAATGAACATATTTCTTTTTTACAGTGTACTTATTTTATTTAAACTTAGGGTGAGTTTCATAATGTCACTTTAAAGCTTTAAATTAAAGTACCCATAAATGATACTCAGACTTTTGTTAAAGTACTAAAGTGACATTTATTATGAAACCGGCCCTTAGTCTAATAATATTTTTTATATGCATTGGCATTCCAATTGCATTGATATGTCAACAGAAAGACATGGTAGATTGCTGGAATTCGGTTTCGTCACAATGTCATGTGTATACATGGTTGATTACTTATTGTACAGTAATTAATTTTTTTACATTGTAAATTTTACATAGTAATCAGTGTTGAAATTTTTTAAATGTATTTTTCTCATGATTTAGAAACACCTACCTTTATTATATTTTAATTGTAAGGTGATTCCAGAATTTTGCAATAATTATTTATTTTAATTTTGTTTAAACATTCGACAGTCCATTCGGTCACATGGGCATGTATTAAACATCTCATATTCCCCACACTTCGTTGAAATTAACGGAGTCTCTGAGATAATTTGTGTCCCTGTCGAAAGACAATCGCTATCAAAGTCTGTTAGAAAATGTCAATTCAAAAGGATTCACTAGCCAACAGTTCGCAATCACTGGGGGAAAATTTGTATAAGTTGGTAGTTTCCTGTGTTAATATTTGATATGAATTTACGGCACGAAACGAAATTCAGTAATAAAAGGGCGGGGCGGGGGTAACTAGCTATTCGTGATTTTAATGCCAGCGCGTAATATTCGCGAGGTAATATTTATAGGACGTTTGTATTCTCTATTTCATTTCTTTTTACTTCTTTCAATTCAATCATTCTTTCAATTCATCCATATTATGTAAGCAGTTCCGATAAATGTTATTTTTTTAGATGACCGAATTAAAAAAAGTTAAGCTCTTACACCGCTTGATCTAGGTGGCCAACGTTCGAAGCCAATAACAGTACAATCATTTTCGATCTCAGTATAGAAATTTGTAGGCTGTGCGAGCCGTACAAAAATACGCTGCCTGAAGTGTAATGTTTATATCTGTGCCTCAATAAATAAAAATTGTTTTTTTGCCTTTCTTAAGAATTAATGGAAGAATTATGTTTATTTTTCTTATGTAAGAATAAAATCAATTTTTAGTTTCACAATTGTGATTTTTGTTCCTCATCCCTGATCCACACAATTGTTATTTCAACCATACCTAAACCAAGTAATAGATACTATCGGCCGTTTGCACCGTCTGTGATTAACATTTTAATTAACTAATCAAAGATTAAATTTAATTACGAATTAAATATGAATTGGATTGCACCGAACAAATTTAATTAATGATTAGTTAATTAAAAAGTTTGCGACAGAAATATAGGTTGCTAGTGCGCTAAGTTTAGTGTTTAGTCAAAAATCGTATTTATATTGGGAACACTGTTCCATCATAATGAAAATTGCCGCTATGCGAATGCGCGATTTTAAGCGGCATTTGAAAGTTATTGGAATTTAAGCTGAAGCAAATTGTTACAGAATTAGATATTGAAATAAAAAAAGTTGAGTAATAGTTTTAAAATGAAAATTAATATGTGAATGCAGGGTTTTTTTTCATTATGCAATTCTTTTATTTATTTGTTCTGCAAATGCTCCAATTTTTGATACTTTATTTGACCTCTGCTACTACTTGTTAGAATTATTTTATTATTACCATCATTTCCTCATATATTTTGTTCCTTTTATTTAATAAATAAATGGTTAATTACATACACAATATTTCTTTTAAAAAATAAAATGATAATGCATTTAGAGTAAAAAAATATATTTCGTTTATACAAAAGCAAAGAAAACAAACAAAAAAATGTTCAAAAGTTATTTCTATATAGCAATGAATTACAAATTGTGAAATAATGCATTAATTAGTAAAGCTGTGTTGCAGCAGGTACATCATCAACAGCGTCATAAATAATTCTCATGAAGTTGTCCATGTTAAAATTTCTATGATTTAATTTTTCTTCATTGATTTCCTCTTCACCCACAGTTATGGCTATATTGTGCAATACTGAGGTACCAACTATTACTGCCATAAAGGTATCCAGCTTTAAGCGACAACCATATTCCCAGTATTGCAAAACATTCTCTTAAAAACATGCTCTCAATGACATTCCGTGTTGTAAAATAGCTTTCATTAAACGATTTTTACACCAAACTTTTTGAGAATTTAACAGTGGGGTCAATTAATAGTTTTTGACGGCATATCCACTGTCGCTTATAAGAAAAGAATGGATCGGTGAAATGTGTATCTCCTGCACATCGTACTACGATAGCCATTATTATTTAAAATTAGCATCATATAAAAATTGTGAACTTCATAGATAAGATATCCTTTCCTATTACCAAATACCTCCGGTCATTCCCACCTGAAACCACGAGTAATCCTCAAATAACATTTATTGTCAGTTTTTATTTCGGGAATTATTTTTGATTTACCTTGGACTTTCCTAAAACCCTGCCAAATATAACACTTCTTGCGCGCGCCTATTCCTTGTCCTAATCCTCAAAGTGAACAATTTAAATTAGCTAGCTATTTCAATTTTAAATCACAGATATTTGTATTATAACCAAAAACCGTATAAAATAACCTATAATTGCCTAAAAAAACACGATTGTAAACAAAAAGCAAACTACGCTTGCGCCAACCTTAAATTATGAGGTTTAATTGAGTACCTTGGGTACTGATTAAAGATAATCACGAAAATAAGGATCTTAATTATTAGTTTAAGCAGTTCGGGACCAAAGGAAATTAAAAATAAAGTTTAATTATGATTAAATAATGTAATTATAACTTAATCACGAAAACGGTGCAAACGGCCGTATGTATGCACACTTTGTAAAATAAATTTCAGTTTTTTAGGAATCAAAAAGGATGGAGGAAATATCCCATAATGTTAAATCACTAATTGTTTCAAATATTTTTTTTTATCACTTAAATAAATGTTTTCTTTTTGGCACCAATATAAGAAAAAATTTATTTGTATTAATGTATATTTATTAACGATCAGGAACTCTTTTTGTCCGTGTATCTGGGTGTCATATTAGGCCTGTGATGTGACTCAACGAAACTGGTCCCTACAAATAAAAGAGTAATTTACTCATTGATTTTGAAAAAACCTATAATTTAATATCTCCATCTTCCTTTAAAAGATTTGCTCGACCCTCTGCCAGCCCAATCCACTCCTAAAGCGTCCACTGTGCCAGACCAGAGAGATCCCGCCTTAGCATCAGCATCAGCATTGATAACAACAACAGCCCGATTATCAGAAGTAAAGTAGGACGACGCGTCGAACCACTTAACGCCCGAAGTGAAAAACGCCTATACAAGACCGCCATAGACCGAAGAAAGAGAGACATGACGTTCCCGTCCACAAGTGGGGACCAGTGGAAGGACGGAGAAGCGCTAAAGTACCATCCGCTTTTGCGTCTAGCGACGCATCCGTCCGGTAAATAAGAAAGTACCAGGACCGACGGCACACATTCACGACACACAGAGGGTTTCAGCGACATCAGAAGAAGATTCCATACGAGTCGTGTGGCATCGCGTAAGGGGGGGGAAACCTTCTCACCCTTACACGGAGGCGACTAGGGCATGCAGAGAAGTGCCGGAGGAGGGATGGTAAATAGTGGTAGTGTGGAGTGTGGAGGGGCGGCAATTTCCCGTTCCGCGTCAGCCGAACGCGCGTAATGGAACTCTGCCTGGTTATTGCCTCGTGTCTCTTGAGCGAATGCCGAGGAGAGGAACATTGCGAAAAAGAACGAATGGAAACCTCTATAACCCTTGAAATAGGCTGGGAAAATAGATCTTTCGCAGGGAATGAAAATACTAAATAATAGGAGTCCGGAGGTACTTTATGTTTTTAATATAAACGGATATTGGATGAGAATTGGGTCGCTGGCAGCCTGAGGAGTTGAGGTCGTTGTTTAAAGCGAGCCGGCAAGAGGTCACACACCGACACTCGCGAAAAAAGTTTTTGGTAAGGTTTACCCACAAGAAAGTGCATGCAAGAAACCAAGAAGGTGCCATAACATTCCATAATAACGTAATCGACTTGTTTTTCTAGAAAAATCTTAAAATATATTGAAGGCCGGTTTATTCACGTGTTGATAAAATTGCATGTGATGTATGTAGGATGAACAGTAGGAACCATACATACGGGAGGTTATGTGGGTTATAAATAATGAACAGGAATGTTTTTTCGAGAATATGTATGTAACGTTCGTTGATGTAAGAATAATAAGAATAAAGGGATTTTTGGTAAGAGATTATAACTTGCAGGTAGGGCAAATTTGAATATACACCTTGCTTATCAGAAAGATTAATTAATTTCCTGAAGTGCATTTAAATATCTACCCAATATCTACTCGGAGTTACTCTATGACGTCAATTAGACAACCTGTGATTGGTCAGGTAGGTACTATCAGAGTATTACACAGAGTTAGGGAACAATGGATGAGTCATAGGGGTCCAAATTTCTAGCTTAGCTTCAGTCTTCCCAATATGGCAGTTTTGTTATTGTTTACAATTCGTATCTAACACACATTAGTTTACTCATCCGGTTTAATCTACTACATGATTTACTTGTTTTATTTATTTATTTTACGTATTTTTATTAGTTTTGAATTAACCCTGAAGTTTTAAAAACATTTAATGAACATGATATTTAAAAGGTAAGATCGGTGGCCAGTGGCTCATTTCATACTTTCTTATTATTATATTGTTAGGTTTAAGTGAAATAACTCAAAATAACCGTGAAAGAGGACACCAATTGGTATCATGTTGTAATGCCAGTCACTCTCGCAAGATAAATTGCGATGCTAACGATGGTTGCAGTTTCTTGGGATATCCGAATGAATCTAATATATATGACACGACGAGAATTAAGAAAGTACATCAATAAGAAGAACTATTATCGTTGTGCAGAGATTCCTAGGTCACATTAAATCAATTTATTTGTTAGATACACATTTTAAGCTAGATTGTTATTTATCGCAAATGGCTAACGTAATTCATTTTATGTTCATTTTTTAAAGTAATGTGATTTTGGTTGAACTGCATTATACTGGTATAAATTTTAATCGCATTTATTCACATTATAGACAATTCGATATTATATAGTCTAAGTTTGAACTGTATCCACTTGTGCACCCCCGGACATTTTTGTTGATAAACCAGTGCAGGGTCGGATGTTAGAAATGAAGTAGTCGAATAGAAAGCAACAATCTTTGTATCGCACAAAACTATATAGTCATAACTCTTGAACCCTAATTAAAAGTTATTGTGTATTCGTGTCAGAGATTTGAAAGTCACTTCCACCGTATCTGTTGCATTTTTATAAATTTATTTGAGAAAGAACCACAACATATTTATTCCTGGAAGAATATTTTACACTATAAAAATATAAACAAAGATTTATTTCAGAAAAACGAAAGAATATGAACATAATTATCGTAAAACACTTGAAAATATATGTATCACTTAATCAAACATTATTTTACTGGAATCGTGTTTTTTATTAATATAAACTGTTCATAAATATTTGCAACAAAATCAGAATAAAAAACGCATAAATTTGTGTATTTTTTTAATCTATTTTTCTACTTCCTTTAAAATATAAATTATTCCACACGTTTGAAAATTCCCGGCAACAGCTTAGAACTGGGCTTGAAGGTCATTCAAAACCATAGACAAGGATAAATATATAGATAGAGCTTAGGGATGCGCAGTGTTTAGATAATATTTAATGATAAAACAAGGACGTAATGGTAATATTTTAAAATAAAAAAAAATAAATAAAATGCTCATACTTTCTTTTGACACCAGTATTATACTATATGCCGGCAGTACGGCTGAGAAGGAAGGGTGCATCATTGCCAATCTTGAAAGTCAAGCAGCAATATGCGGTACCGGTTGTTGGTTGGGTCACCATTCGGACAACGCTTCTCAGTGGCTCGGTGTGTTCCGGCACTCTAGCCAAGGGCCTTCAAGGCCCTGTAGTGCTGAGTTATTATTATTATTATACTATATACATATAGAAAATTGTATTTTTTACTGCTAGAAAGACATTACATTGATATTTAATTCATTTTTATTTATTCAAATGTATAAGCTAATACCATTCTAATACACTAATACTTGGAATTTGAAGTTTTTAGGTTATTTCATATTTCTGGGCTATAGTAAATACACATTATGTCATATAGCAAGATATTCTACAACATAAACGCTAATTCACATCTAATTATTCACAATAATAATACCACACACCTCACTAAATGTTCTTGGTTCTCTTAACACTTAAACTCTCTTAAAATATTTAAAAAAATGATCCAACGAAATAAATTATTTACTAACAACGTACTATTCAATAATTCAACTACACTTTAATAAACTACTAATTAGTAAACTACTTTAATCGAAATAATAGTATAAATGCTTAAATAATACTAAAATATAAACACGAATAACCTTAAAAACAATGCGTTTTATAAACCTCCCAAACAAAACTACTTCAACAACAGCTGATCTATACATCAAAATGGCGGTTTCTACACAATCTGAAAGTTCGCGAATGTGCAATGGTCTAAACTCTTTCTAATAGTTATATTCTTGTCTATGTTCAAAACGGACCACTAAAGAACAGATAGACATCTGAACGCACCTCTGTTAAGTCGTTCCGGCAAATTTATATCTGTCAAAAATTATAACCTCACTTTATTTCGTGATAGTGTTTTCGTATATAAAACATTAACATTATGAACCAAAATCGACTTTGTTAAAGTTTTTGAAGATGCTTCATCGCAGAGGAAGTTCAGGTACTCCAGTTTTTCAGTTTTTTACACATATACGTTTAAAACCGCAAAAAATAATTGTTGCTTAATAATATACGCAAAATTTGTTCTTCAGTGCATCCTTGGGTCCTTTTCCGGCCGTTTTATGTTCTTCCATGTCTTCGATAGATGTGATATTTTTACATACATACATTTTAATGTGTTACTGTGTTACGTCCATCATTTTAATTAGTTAAACTGTTTTCAAGGAATTTTTTCTCTCAATGTATTTAAATTTCGACGCATCATTTTAAAAAAAAACAAAAAAAAATATTTATATTTATCGTGTTAAATCTAAGAGTGATATTTAAAAATTTTAAGATTTTGAATTTCAATTATAATTTTCAATTTATATGACTATATATGACTTCAATTGTTAAAAATTATGAGATTTTATAAAAAAATTTAATTGTCAAATCAATAAGTGCTGACAAAAAAAACCTTTTTCATCTTATAGTTGCCCGATGATGGTTAATTACCGAAACATATAGGATATTATATAAAAGAGGATTGGAACACGAATTTCGCTTTTAATTTAGTTTAATTTCAATTTACATACACCGATCCCCTGGGGCACTATATACTAAAAGAAGAAAGTTTTGCAGGCGATAATATGGATTTGTAGCCAACATTTCAACAAGATCCGTTTTGTTGTGTACCGCACTTTCTATAAGTCAAGAAGATCTTAACGACCTCTTCCTCGATTAAAAAGTTGTCTAAGGTTCCAGATTAAAAGAATTGAATCTTCTTCAGAGTGGAACAAAAGTGGCTCTGTTTCGTAATCACCATGCAGAATTTGAGAATTTCTTGTCTGTGAAAGAAGGATTTAGAAGGTATTTTGTAATGAAGTCCGTTCTGTTATGAAGACGCTTAGTCATTAATATAATACAGATGAGCGGTGTTTGTTCATTGACTCTTCCAAATGAAGCTTGAAAGTATAGTAAAGAGAACCCTTATAAGGCCCTGAAATATATGAGAACGGATAAACCAGCTACGATCGACACAAGAATCAAAGACAAGGATGGAAACATTTTAACAGAAAAACAAGCAATTATGAGACGATGGAAACAATACTTTGAAGAATTGATAAGGAAACGACAAGACAGTAAAGAACATACGCAAAGTATTAAACTAAACGCAGAAGAAAGAAATCACAATTGAACAAGTAACAGCAGCACTTCAAAAACTTAAACGCGGGAAGCGCCTGGATACGATATCGTAGCCGCAGAAATGTTAAAATGCGAGGGTACAAAGGGAATAGAAATGTTAGCCGAAATATACAACAAATCGTGGAAAAAAGAAGAAATACCTAAAGATTGGGAAATAGGAGTGATTTTGCCCATACACGAAGGAGGAGACACAAAGAACTGCAATAATATTGGAACAAAAATTAAAAACAAAGATGGCGACAACACTGACGGAATCGCAAAGTGGGTTTAGACAGGGACGAAGCGTGCAAGACCATATGTTCACAGTCAAACAAATAATAGAAAAGAAATTAAACAGTAAAGCGAAAGTATACATGGCCTTCATAGATCTGGAAAAGGCATTTGATAAAGTCCAAAGAGAATAAAAATTACATAAGACACAAAAACATGGAATCAACTGAGTATGTAACATACGAAGGATTACGACAAGGAGGTGTAATGAGCCCACTTCTGTTTAATATATTCATGGACGACATTATAAGAGAAAACGTGCCAAAAGTAAAGAAAATGCATATAGGGTATAGAAATTTAAAAAGTGTGACAATAACAGAATGTGTGTATGCAAATGACATAGTAATTATGGCAGAAAAAGAAGAGGGCTTGCAAAGTAATTTAGAAATAACTAAAGAAGCATGGAATGAATATTAATACCGCAAAGACGAAGATCATGGTGTAGTTGCACAAGATCAAAATTAAACAGAAATCATTCTCTCCTCTTATTTTCAATTGAACCATTTCTAAAACTCCTCCAACAATCGTAACTACCACAAGAGTTCCTCAAGCAGCAATAAATTTCATTGGTAAATCAGATAACTAAGTTATACCCAACAATTCCAAACCTTATCTGTGGCCATTTAGTCAGGCAGTTTTCAGCTTCTCGCATTATACACCCAATCAGAGTTCCATTATTATCGGTAACATCTTCATTATATTGCTTCAGAAAAGTATTTCGAAACTTTGACAAGCAAACAAACAACACTGAAAGTTTTGGAACGGTTAACCGATATTAAAATACCCTTAACGATGTAAACACATAAATAAAACCATCAGCAATAATACATAATATATTATATTTATTGTTCTAGAATTTACAAGTTAATCCGCGAGGGAGAAATACGTCTTTTTATAACATCCATAAAGAAGATGTAAATATGCTATTATATACCTAAACGTTTATACGCCGTCATTAACATATGGGGCGTTATACAATTTATATATGTTCGTATATATTTTAGGGGCGCTTGTTCTTGGTGGCGCTTCGAGGATGACGACTAACGACATGTCCATTTTAAGAGGGGGCTATAAAGATAATGTTTCGCGAAAAGTTCCGTGCCCGATCGTCGCGTCGTATAGTCTGATAATAATAAAAACTTGGGAAATTGTTATTGCGTGTGAAAAATTTAGGGGCGATGTAAAGGAAACGTTTTATCGACCGTAAAATTAACGGCGAAGCAAATATTATGTTATATATTGCGTAATAGGGGCGTTTTACAAGGGTAATAAATGTAATCTATAAACTATACAGTGAAAACAAAGGCGTGTTGCATTCATAAGAGTGCACTGAGAAAGAAATTTAATATATAATCATAAATAAAAATACAATTATCGTAAGTAAAAAGTTTAGCTGAATAGGGGACAAAAGCACAGATTACTTAGCACTAGTAAAAAAGAGATCCTAAACACTGATACTAACAAGAAGCAATCTACTTACGGTCTGCTTCATACGGGTAACTTATGAAGTTACTTATTATAATAATTAAACTGAAGTAGTTAAACCAAAGAATATATGTAGTTGTAGTAAGCAAAGATTTGCCCTTGTCAAGTAGTAGGTGTATTGCTGTGAGTGAACTATTCTATAACAGCTATCACACCTTCATAATTAATACAAGCTATTTAGATTACTTGTGATAAGGAAAGAGTATCATTAATGCATGTTCACTAAATACCTGATATATAGAAGATATGCGTTTGCTATAAAAATTTCAAGTATACCATGTGATTCAAAATGATTGTCGTAAGAAAAAAACTGTTTTCCGGAAAAATTTATCTATACTTATTACCAATTTAATGAGCGAAGTTAGGTACATACAAATTTCATACATTAAATGAATTTTCTTGATATTTAGCGACACTGGCGTTCGTGTTGTAGTATCTTTCAATTATTTATCTTATAATTTTTTTCAAATCGTTTACATCTAATATCACCAACAATAGTATTTCTGAATACTGTAAGAAAATAAGGGAATTTATCTGTGGTAATTAGCTCAACAAACAGGTAAAAAATCAATATTAACATTAAGTGAAATAGTTTATTACATTTTATAGGCTTATCATACACTTCAGCGCAATGAGCTGTCAAAAGAAAGTTACATTTTCATCCCTATAAAGTTTCTATGGTACAGGAATTATTACCATTAGATCACGATAGGCGATTGGAATATTGTCATTGGTTTAATAACAATTTAAGGGAAGATGACTTGCTAAACAAATCATTTTTCTCGGATGAAGCCTGGTTTTATCTAACATGCTATATCAATTTACAAAACTATTGTATCTGGTCTGCAGAAAATCCACACGAATTTAGAACGCAATTGCATCCCGTAAAAGTTGGAGTTTGGTTAGCTATGTCCAGGCAACGAATAATAGGGCCAATTTTCTTCTGGGAAACTGTAACAGCCAACGTTACCAACAGATGTTGGAATTGTTTGTTGCAGAGTTACAAGAAAATGAGCTTGAAGCAGGTTATTTTCAGCACGATAATGCTCCAGCACATACTGCTCGACAAACCTGACAAAATCTTCAACAGTTTTTGCTGCAGGTTCGTTAGAGCACAAAGATGGCCACCAGATCGCCTGATCTAACCCCATTAGATTACTTCATGTTCGGCTATCTAAAAAATAGGATCTATAGAAACCGCGTGCATACCATAGAAGAACTGAGAGATGCAGTTTAGTCACTTAATAATTATACTAATTGTATGTTATAATTTAAAGTAATAAATAAATTTAGTGAAACACCAGTTAGTACTGAATTGTAAAATCATAATTTAGTAAAGTTAAATTAATTACATTTCATTTTTACAAGCAGAAACACCAATCCATAGTCGTTTATATAATGCGAGTTCAAATATAGATTACGTTTTCCTTATTTATGACAGATCCGTTTACTTTCTTATGTTCCAACACTGACTTAGTTCAAACCTTCATTACAAACACGCGGCATATACCTACACCCTGTTACTATCTATAGGAGCGGAATTGACAATCATTTTGAATCTCTGTGTATTACCTAAATTTGTTGGTAACTATAGGTTGTGTAGGAAGAGAATATTATTATTAAGTAGTTTACTGTGTACTCTGTGTGAATAACTGATAAAGTACAAAAAAAAGTTCCGCAAATCTTCGATTATTTATGCAACCGCAACTATAAGTACTGCGTACCGAGCAATGCATAATTCAAAATTGTTTGCAAATAATTTTTAATTACTATTCAGTGTGCTGTAGCTTCGATTGTATTAATAATTGAAGATTAAATTCGCATTTATTTTGCTAAAGATGGTACATAATACTTATTACTTAAGAAAAAAAAAGCAGTATTATTAGTAATAGTTTTATTTTGTATAGGACAAACACAGTGACTACCTGATATGAATGAAAGATATTGGTTTCACTTTAACAACAGTTTTTTTTTAAACAATTTACAACGTAATGACTCATAAAATATATTCCTTAATAATGAAAAAAAAAAAAATGAACAAAGCAATAATAAAAGATAAGGTAAATGAGGCCCCCTTGAAACGTTATTTAGTTATTGAAATTATTGAAATTTAAACAAAGGACAAAGAGAAATATGGCTTTGAAGTTACAACTAATAACACACAAAGAAATAATATACCTAGGCGGTAAACTTGCGGTTTCTCTTGGTTCTTTGTACTGGGCGTTGTCTCGGCGAGTTGATCCTCTGCCGGCGTACGTGGCGGTTATGTCCGGTGATCGCCTAGAAAACGGCTACTTCGTCGGGTATCCCTAACTGCAGGTGGCACTTGGACTGTCACTCACCTAGCGACGGCATCCACACTTTAACTTCACCAGCGGGCGCAGATATCATCACAATGACGGGGAATTCACATATCCCACCACGTGGTTTAAAACTGCAATCTTGAAACATCCGATTGCTTATAGGCTTGGTACTTCTTCTTTCGCTGGGATTCTTTATACGGATGGGGCCTTGAGTTAACCCGCCCGGTATTTTTAATATATTTGCGTTCCAACTGGCCTACAATGGCCGTACTCCTTGGCCACCCTTTTTCGATGACCTTTTCCCATGTCCGTAACTCTTACTTGACGCTAGCCCGCGCCTACGCGCGTAACCGTCTCGGGGACTATTTCATTACTCCGCCGCATTAGCCAATCAGGAATAGTAAAACAATCACGGGGTGGCAGCAAAACTCAAATAATCATAGTTGTGGCAAGTTGTTACCTATTTAAGAAAATACATGAGTTTAATAGCGATCAGCATTGTTGTTACTTCTACTAACCATGTGCTGTAGTTAGATACAGTACCAGTAGTCATAAGTAATACGTTACTTAACACAAATTAGTCAGGTACGCTGTGTACTAGCCGTTAATAAAAGCACTATTTACAGTAACAACTTGCATTCAGGAAACTGGGTTTAGTTGCAGGTATTAATTAACGAGAATAGTTCCAAGTAAAACTTTATCTGTTGTAAATAATTTTTTATCAAGTAAACACTTTACTTAGCCCATTTTTCTCAGTACTCAGGTAGATATCCCCTCAAAGTTGGTAATTTTAGTAAAAATTACGTAACAAATATTACTATGATAAGGCTTTACAAATAATTGTCATCGACTACCATTTGCAAAATTAATGATGGCCATTCTTTCCTGTTAATAAAATCTCTATATCCATCCTTTGGTGGTAATATTTGAATGTGAATCCCTGTTTAGTAGCAAAATATAATGAAAAAAAATACTTTCCAAAAATATTTACCATCAATAAAGCCAAAAACTTGTTCTATCCCTGTTTTATTTTTTATGCGACATGATATTTCCTTTGCTTCGCTGCCATTTGGAAAGTAAATATATTGCTGCCTTAATACTTTATTTATGGCTTGAACAAATTCATATACACAGTTATGAACGGTAGACTTATGAATCCCAAAAAGTGAACCTACTGTTCTATATTCGCAACAACTTGCAAGTTTGTAAAGAGCAACAGCAACTATTTTTTCTGTTGGCAAAGATCTCTTTGCTTTATCGTATTTTTGCAATTCATTATGTAGTCTATTGCAAATAAAAGTAAATATTGTTTGGGAAACTCGGAAATTTTCTATCCACTCATCTTCATCAAACTCCTGACAAACTATTTTTCGCCAGTATTCTTCACTTCTAGTTTTTTTTAAAAAAATCTTCTTTCTCTACCTTTAATCAAAAAAGGTACCACAAAAGTCATATTTTGCATAATTTTGCAATTTTGCATTATTGTGCCTATCTTTCTTTTTATTTTTCTTCTTTTTCTACATCTTCTGCGTTGTATTTTTTGTTTTATTCGAGAACAAACAGAAATTTGGAAAATTAAAAACACCTTTCTTTTATGTTATAATATTAGAGAAAATATTTTTTAATACTTTTGAATTAGTGTCACCACAACTGAAGTGTTTGGAAATATTCATAGCACAGTTCAGTTCTATTAATTTTGAACATCCAGGTCAAGAATGCGATTATTTTACACATTGAAGTTTCTAATTTCAAATATGTTGGGTTTCAGGGTACACATTAAATAGAAGCACGTGTGAAATCGGCAGAAAAAGCTTGACAAAATGGAGTGTGTGTATGTACAAAGTCATATAACTTCATAAAGTTGTCAATTATATCAATATGTAAATAACTTTCGACTTGCTACCTTTCGTTGCTAGAATAAATTGTTGACCAGTACATTTCTATGCAATCTCTAATGAAAACTTTCTGTTTGTAATATTTTTCATTGTCTATATTGTAGGCATAGCAAATATAAACTATTCACTACTTATGTCTTTCAATATTAACCTGTTTACTCTTACCTGGAAATTAACTGGCGAAAGCCCAATCAAAAATGTCCAGTATATCGTGTATGCATTGCTGTTATAATGAAAGCTTTCTAATCCAGACAATGCATATTTTTTCTGAGAAGCCAGACAATAAAATTCACATTATTTTGTAAAAATATTGGAGAACGACGTTTCCATATGATAGGTAATTTCTTTTAGTTAATTATATAATTAAATTACAGCAATAGAAAATTTAACAGATCGGTATTTTTCAATAGATTAAGTGCTATCAACTAGGTATATCACAAATTTCAAATCAAAAATGCCACTATAAATAAAGTGGCTTATTTTATGCAATTTATAATTTTGAATATATAGAAATTTTGCGATCAGGTAAAATAAATTCACTTCTACACTTTATAATGTTTACTTACAGTTGCGTTATTATTATAGGTTATAGTATCAATAATAACGAAATATCAATTTATTAAAACATTTCTACAAAAAAAATTGGTTATATGCACATTGCATGTTTATAATTCACAGCTAATATTCCTACAGCGACTCTTTCTCTTGCATCTACTAAATTTCGACCAATTCAATAATAAATATATGATATAACTTTGACATAACCTCCGCTACAAAGCATAGAGATCAAATTTTTTAAATGTTCCTACATTTTTCCGGTAGACGCATAGGATGCGCGTGGCCGTGGACTCCGTAGCATCAATGTGATCAAGGTCATTAAAATAGGACGAAGAATTTCATTCACAAAAAGGGGTTCTGTCATTACTGATATATTTCTATACTGTGGCAATAGTACAACAGCAAGTAGTAGTTGTAGTAACATGAACATCTTACATATTAGGTTTGTACATCACCATGTTAGAGGTGGGTGCGTTCATATGTTTGTATTAAAGATGGGTATGTTTATCTTACAACATGTGCTACTTGGGTATTCGTTTTTGTTGATGAAATTAAATCGCACCCGACCTAAAAATGAATGAATCCTTTTTTGCAAGACCATATCCTTTCTCATTTTACATTAAATCCCACCTATACCCCACCAGTCAACAAATAATAAAGATCGACCCGTTCCCGAGCCAATACGACCACGGTAATAATACCTGTTATTACTGTGACGTAATGATTAAACGCCAGACGACAAAACAGCGGCACTCAGACCTTCTCGCCGGCAATATTAACGGCTCAGGGGCGTCGAGGACGCGGGTAACCGCTGCAACGTATTTGTTAGGCTGTCATCGCGACGATTCCCGGCAGTTTCCGGTTCCGCTACCCCCAATGAGCCTGATTATAATCTCTGGTCATTACCAGACCGAGCCGCATCGCTCTACCGCTCTACGTTGCGTGGGAAGGGGTATATACGTGCCAGTGTGTGCGCCCTTGGGGGTATTACACACGTCATTCTTGACGCTTGGTCCCGGATTAGCTGCTGGGAGGGATTCTTTTCTTGTAGCGAGGATAATCCCTTCACATATTCGTCAGGATCCTTGACGTGGCATGTTGGAGTGGAAAGAGCGGGTGTCCGATAGTTTCTGGACGAGTATAGAGTGCTGATGCGCCAACAATGTTTGATCTCGGTGGAAGAGTTATCGATTTTCATCGATGGAAATGGAATGAAATATCTTTTTTGCAATTAGTGCCGTAACCATACCATTTATTCCACTAGTGCCGTAATAGGGTCTATTACAGCACTAGTTGCGTAATAGAAATGGAACATTTAAGCAGATTTATTTTAAGTTGGTCACATTGCAACAGAAATGGAGATGTCAATATGACATTTTGTAAGCAAGTTTGAGGTTATTATATTAAAATTCATTGTAAGATTTGATATTTTTAATTAATCTTTGAAATAGTACAACTATTATAAACATTTATATTAACGTTTGAATTATCTTTCGAAGTGACAGTGATACCGTGTGCAGTAGAAACATTCTGTTGAAAATTATCGTTCTCTGCGATAGTGATATTGCTTCTGTTGGAGTACTCAAACTGTGAACCATTCCCAGAAGTTCCAGGTAGATTCACATTATTTTCCTGTGCAAACATATTTCTAACATCAATTTTATTTTTCATAGAAGAGGCAACGTAACCTTCACCAACAGCCATGCTTTTCCAGCCACCTAATCGTTTTATAGTTAAAATATCACCTCCAGTATTTGCTATATGTGTCGCACTGGATCTTCTAAACAATGTCCTGTATAAAGATGAGGATCTGGTAAATGAAGAAAACTGGCATTTGTTTAGGAACATTCCATGGTGTTAATACCGATAGGGCTATAATTAAGCAGTCATGACGATAAGTTAGAAAAAAACGTTTGTGAATAACTGTTTTAGGCCGCAGATTATTATATTTTTTTATAAGTTCGATGCAGTTTACATGTCACTGCGAACATTCTGGGTACATTGTTTTTTATTTTAGGTATGTTGACGATAATGGAATCGGAATTGTATTGAAGATCTTCCACACATATATTAATTAATTCTTCTCGCCTACAGGCTCCATTATATCCTATTATCAAAAATAACCTAGAATATAAGAATTTACAAAAAAGTAACGAAATAAAATCAACACTACCTTTATAGCTAAGTATATTTTATCATCGGCTTGTTTCAAAATCTATGAATATTCTTCTTCTTCTAAAATTTTAGATTTTTTTGTTTGATAACTTTAGATAGCGTTTTAATAATGCTTGAAGTTTCCTATATTTTGATATATCCACATTTCTATGTACATTTAAACACGATCTTAACATCGAATAAATCGACCATAATGACGACGATTTATAACCTTTACGTAGCATTTCAAAATAAGCAAGTAAGACGTTCTCAGAAATATGAAGAATTTCCTTTTCTTTGCACCATTTTTCAAAATTTTTGTATCGCTTTTGATACATAGTGTACGATTTCTCTGGAACTAAATTATTAATGGTTTTTTAACAAATTTCAAAAATGTGTCAATTTTAAATTAACTTGTCAATTTAAATCTTGTGCCAAACCAAGGTGACAACTGGTGACAACCGCCACAAAATTTCCCTAGATTATCAAATTTTTCTCGTTTTGCTTTTACAAAAAGAGAAAATTTTAAAACTAATTGCAAAAATAGCATAAAAGACACGTTTCATTTGACATTAAAGCACTCATTCAGTTAAGAAACTTGTGGCTACGCCACTCGTTTCTTAAACTCTGAATTCGTACTTTGAAACGTCAAAATGAAACTTGTCTTTTAATATACTATTGCGATATAATCCCCCTTATGCTGTATCATTTACGTTATAAATAACATAAAACCTTAAAAATAACATAACGTGTAACACGTAAGCGTCATCATAACGGTTGCAATGAATTTCCATATGTTGTATTAGTATACGTTATCCCACGTGTCAAAATTAAAACGTTATTAGAGGAAAAAAAGTATAGAGATGGGAAAAGTCTAACAACGGAGACAGCTTTATGCGTGATTCTGTCAATTAGAAAGAATAATTGCGACGCAAGCGTAGCGGTTAGTGTGGTAGTGTGGTCTTGTGTCGCCGACAATGACACTTTGAAGAAACTATTAAGCTATACTATATAAGCGAACATAAAGATTAAAATATTAAAAGAAGTACGAAATTCCGCTTTATTACTTATAAATATGGATTATTTCACGCCAAAAATATCCAAACGAGCGCCATCTACAGAGACAAACTTCAGTTACCCAAGGAATACGTAAAATATAAAAATGTCAAAACTAAAGAAACCCGAAATATTTGTTGTAATGAAACGCTGTCAAGGATATTATTAATAAATTAATTACAACAGAAAGTTCTAACTCCTGCCCAATTCAGTACGATAAATTAACGTTATTTTTAACGCGAACAGTCACATAGAAAAGATGTGTGTTAGGTTATGTTGAATGTATGTATGCTCGGTGCTGTGAAGTAAAACCCGGTTAAAATTAATAAGTGAAGTGTTTTTCTTTATTATCATCTTCCGAGGCAACATAAAGAGAGACAGAGTTCGAAACGAGGTAGTAAGAATTAAGAACAGATTTAAAATCGATCCAAAGCAGTACAGAGAAACAACTAACGTGATTTGGACACTTAATTCGACTGGAGGAGCAGAGGCAAACACAGCCATAGAGGAAGACAATAAAAGGGAAATCATGCTAAAATTAATGTGGAACAATGTGATGGGTTAATGCTTGGAGGAGAGAGGCTTGGATTGGAACAGCAAAAAAGTGCTACGAAGGAACAGGAAACATAGAGCAAATTTTTATATCAGTGAAAGTATTAAACACCTTACATCTTGGGGTACATACAAGGCTATCATATACGTCACTTCCCTTTTAAATGCTAGTATCCCTACATAGTCAAAATTAAATAATAAGAAACTCTTTTGTGAGTGTGTTTTTTTTGTGTTTATTAAAAGCAAGTTTGTAGAATAATATGAATATATATATTTATGACAGATGTTGCGAATACTTTTACGTGAAGTTCCATATCGTTGTTTAATAATGCTTTCTTCTTGAATTTTTAGTAATTTGACTTTCAAGTGCCTTATATTTACTAGATCATTATTTACTTCCGGAATTATTCGGCTTTCAACAGATTGTTCTACTGCCACCTAAAAATTTTGTCCCACACACTTCTGGTAACCACTGTCTGCGTAAAAATAGTTAAATCCTTAACCAATATACTTTGAAAATATAGTATTTCCATGTTTGAACAGATATTCTATTTTTATAAGTGCTATTAGTGTTTGTCTTTATTGCTGTATGAATGTTTCTATTTGTTATGTGAGCACCGTATTCTAGCAATCTACCTATAAATAATTTTACGAAAATGTAAGTAGTTCAAATGATCAAGTCAGGTCTAGGTCTATTTCAATTACAGAATTATTCATACAAAAACACAAATAATCTTTTTATGTAATGTACCTTTTGATTGCCTATTTCAGAGTTAGTGTTATCATTAACAGTTAAAAGTTACTCTAATAAACCAACAGGCAACAAATTCTTAAAATCATTACTCATTTTCAAAAATCAACTCGTTTCCTCCATTGACAATTCAGTAAACTTTAACCGCACTTTTGTTCATAACGTTGCTGTTATTCGTATAACTGCAAGGGATCGCATGGCGTTATTTTATTCCACATAACGTACAGTAAATAACACGCATGTTATTTTATAACGTACACTTATCCGATACAGCATACCACTTCTGACAGAAATAACTAAATACGTTATATTTATTGATAACGTACATGTTATTAATAAGGTAAATGATACAGCATAAGGAGAATAACATACAGGAAGTGATAAATAAAACTGAGAAGCTTCAAACGGAACATTTTCAAACGAAAGAAAAGCTGAACATCATTAAAATAAATGGGATCCAAATTACTATAGCTGCTTTTACCAAAAATATAGCATTAATTAAGAGACTTGGATATAATTTAATAAGGGACAATATATTACAACTATCGTTGAAAAAGAAATTGAAATAGCGTCTGTGTATAATTGCCTGTTTTTTCTCTGTTTTATAACATAATATTTCACAAAGAATTGATGAAAGAACTCATTTTTATCGTAATATAGACTTTTAAAAAGAATTACAGTTTAACAAGATGAAACTTCAAACAGTTTCGTTTAATGATCTCTCGTGAGTGAAACGTGTAGCAAAAATATGCTTAAAAAAGAGGTTGCATGGAAAGAACAAGAATTTCAATATCATTTTATTCTACAGCCTGTCCAAAATAATAATGGGATAGTATTGGAGTTTTGGAGACGGTATATACGCAACTCTACCGTGTTGGTTAAATTAAGAAAAAATTGCACGATTTACATGGTGTTTGCAAAAGTAAATTACAGCGTTAATTGTCTTTTTCAATTGCTTTAATTATACACCGTTTCATAACATAATTACATTTTCATAATAGTTTGAAAAACATGTTGTTTAATAACATGAAGAATAACATTAAATTAAATGTTCGACGTACATAATTCTAATAAATTGTTTGCTTAATATCATGAACTTTAATATTAATTGTATTAATGTTCACCTGCTTATCGTGCCAATAAATTAATAAAAAAATTATTACATACATGTAATTTTTTATTGTATTTATGTACTTTTTCTTTCAGTGAACATTTAATCGTTTCCATTTGGAATAAGTAAATATTTCAACTATTTGTAGTTAAAAATTATAATAATAATAATAATATATATTTGTCCAACAGATAAAAAATAAAATCCAATTACAGGACAATATAGGTATAATGTACAGTAGATTATAAAAAAATAAATAAAATAGAAGTAGGTCAACTAATGTAACTAAAGTTAACAATTAGTGTAAACTTACAGTAACAGCAATAAGAACAAAAATTAACTACGGTTTAGGGAACAAACTGGTCAAAATGTTCGGAGAGGGATAACTTTAACTGTTTTAAGCTATTGAAATGTATATCATTTATGTGAAAGATTTTGTTGTAGTTGTTACACATACATTTAAGGGCGACTTGAGCATCAAATTGGTTCTAGCAAACGGTAAATAAAAGGCAGCGGAGGGTCTAGTGGACATTCGAGGCACCAAGAAGTTACAGTGTGCTACAGGTAAAATCTCAGGGCGTAATAAATAGTAGCAATTTTCCAGAGCATGAGACTAGGTTAAATAATAATGAAAAGTAAATATTGTTTATAAAGATTATTGATATAAAATAAAATAAATGATCGCAAAGTACCAAGGATGGGAAAGAAGGATAAATAACACAACGTTTATTATTTATTTATTTCCCACGCTGCGACTATCGGAGTCGGTTCGGCCAGGGAGGCGCCGGAGAGATGTCGGAGTGAGCGCCACTGGGTTATCAGCTGTTGCCTTCACTAGCCCGACGCTGTCGCCCGGTAAGTTAACCACAGCCCAGAATGGCTATTTACCAGTCGGGGAAACAAGGGATTGGTACTTGCGGAATTTTTTAATATGTTGTTAAATAGTTAAATTTAAATGAAAATGTTATTTAAATGACAAGAAAAACAAACAGTGCGCCAAGGTCGATTAAATTAAAGTAAATTAATAAAACGCAAAGAGAATATATTAACTGTTATATTGACACTTAATTCGGTGAAGCCTCGTCTTACATGGTTACAATGTATAAATATATGACATGAACTGGTGGGAGTGCCGGGTTATTATTCAAAAAATTGTAAAATTATCAAGAAACAATAACATCAAATCTACGTACTCGATCGAGCATGCAAATGACTACGACCTACCATTGGTTTTAAGGTGAAAAGATAAAGAAAGCAACAATTAAACAAAATGATTTCACAAGTTACATTAAATTTTGACAATGACCGCAAAGACTAGATTAAAAAAAAAGAATTAAGTTAAATTGAATTATGATATCAAAGACCGAAATATAAATAACAAAAAAAAATTACGTTAAATTATTAATATATCAATGGTAGTTCGTTACTACAAAATATACAAGCAAATAACTCTTAAAATTAACTTACATGTAACACAAACAATGCACGAGGGGTTGATAGTCACCACCAGGGGCGGGTAGAAATAGAAGAAATAGAAGCGTAGAAAGATGACGAAAGAAAGCCCCGGTCCAGGGACGACGTAGAGCGGCGTGGCTTGCAAAATCCGCGTCGGCGGGCTCCAAAAAGAAGAAGGCTTCGTAGTCAAAACACAGGGACTCAAACGGCTTCCAAGGAGTAGATTCTTTACGACCAGAGATCCCCCCACAGGGGTTACCAAACGGGTAAATTAGGTCGAAAAGGATTGCAGCAGGGCGACGCCTATTAGACTTTTACGTCTGCACTCTTAGCGGGCTCGAGTGTAAGTGAAAAATCGGAAGGGTAGAGGTAACTAGTTCTCGCGCTATGCCATTAAGTGGCCAATAGGATTCGAGTATCGAAGATAAACAACATGCAGGTGTGCGAGATTATGCGAAATTCTAACGTTTCAAGTACAGCACGCACCCAAAAAGGTGCAACAATTAACAAAAATGAATAAATTCGGAGCTAATTATGAACGGAGTTTAATGAAATTTACGTTATCAAAGCATCTAAATATATGTTTAAAATTGACAATTTAAGAATTTTGAAAAAGGTCACAAATAAAGCGGTACATTACAAAAAAACAAATTCAAGTTAAACGTGACGTTATACAAAATACGTAAATAGCGACGGTAACTAGGAAAGGTCAAGGAACTTGGATAAATTCAGAAAAGATAGGGTACAGTTGGAGAAATAAGAAAAGGTGTTTTCAACACGTAACAACTGGGCCAAAAGCTCAGGACAATCGACAAAGCCGTGGACTAGGTTGAACAAAAAACATACACTAGTACATATACGCCTATATGACAATGATGGCATATCAAAGCGAGATAGTAGAATGGAGTGGTCGAAGTTCCTCTGAGGATAGGTGTTATCTATTTGAAACCACAAAAATTTGGCAAATCTACGCTGTATTTTCTCCAATTGACATTTGGATTCCATATAGTATGGATACCATATAAGACTTCCGTACTCTAACCGCGATCTTACCAGAGAAATGTATAAAGATTTAAGGAGAAATACATTAGAAAAGCATCGACTATGGCGAACAACAAACCCAAGGCTCTGTCTCGCTTGCTTACAAATTGTTTCAATATGATTTGTAAAAGTTAACTTGTGGTCAAACAAAATACCCAAGTCCCTAACAAGATCGGTCCGGGCCAAGTTGACGTTGTCTATATTGTAATTATACGTTATGAAATTAAGTTTTCTAGTAAAAGTAACAATCTTACATTTCTCTATGTTCAGGGGCAAGCTATTGGATTCACACCATGAAGAGAGCCGATTTAAATCTGTCTGCAAAGCGTTACAATCACTAGAATCGCTGATGCTTCGATATAATTTTAAATCGTCTGCAAATAAAAGTTTGTGAGACGAAATGACGCCGGGAAGATCATTGATAAAAATTAAAAACAGCAAAGGACCCAAATTTGAGCCCTGTGGAACACCTGATGTTGCAACGTATAATTCCGAAGTATAACCACTGTAGCAAACAGTTTGGATTCTGGATGTTAGGTATTTACTCAATACAGTAATTAAATAATCACTAAGCCCGATTACAGACAACTTTTGTAAGATAAGGGCGTGATTAATGCGATCAAATGCTTTCGAGAAGTAAGTGTACAACACGTCGACCTGCTTACCCGAATCTAGTTCCCCGGAAAGATACTGATGGAATATCGCCAAGTTAGTAAATTATATTGCCATTATATAATTACTCAGTGCCTAATGAGATGTAATTCATTTTGAAACACTCTGTACTATTTGTAATTACTTATTATTAAAATAACATTTTAAATGACCCGGGGTGCCAAATTTAGGCGGGAAAACTCTTATTTTTTCGAAGTATATAAGTTAGCTTTAAATGTATTTTATTCTATTTACATACAAATGATATCTCAAACACATAACACTATTATTTTGTGTAACACGCTCCACAATAACATGTTTCCGTCGTTTGGTAAAAAAAAAGTTGCAGGATGTGATAAAACTTTTCCTTCCAAAACATTTTAAAAAGTTACTCATGCGAGGCGACAATACACCGCCTATTGTACAATATTGATTTAATAACTAGATAAATAGCGCAGTTAAAATCGACGTTATATTACCGGTATATATCGCCACGATAAAGCACGACCAAGCTTTCACACAACATTTCGAGCGCGCTGAAATCTAATCATCCTAACGCGATAAGTTGTAAGTTCTGCGTTCGCATTGTACCGAAGTTACAACTTCCCAGTTATTCCACCTCAGTCTCGACTCGCTTTTATTTTTTTTTACCGTAACATCGGAAGAAGAAAAAGCAGCCCGTTCAAAACTACCAGCGAAGATTTACCTCACACCCGGTCGGAGTGCGCTCCATTAAAGCTGCGAGTTCCTAGTTCTTCGCACGTACGATTCTCAACAACTGGTAATGCTTGTGTTGGTCTTTATATGTGTTTGTGTGTGTGTGTGTGGTAATTTTGCGAAGCAACCGAACAGTAGAATGGCCGAAGAGGATTTAGTTCCGGCGAGCGGGTTTGGGAAAGGTGTACCACGCCCGAGTATTAAGAGAAAATCGGATTACCAGTTGGTTAGTAGTGTAGAAGTTATGGGGAGTTAAGAGGCCAACTATATTGAGAGTCTAGACTATTGAGGTACCCGCCTACTTGCCGTAGTTCCATTTGGGGTTTAATTGGATAAAAGAGGATGGTAATTAATTGACTTATGGTTGATGGGGAGTACGTGCAAGATTTTGAACAACGATTTTATTTCCAAATAGAATCTACAGTGCAATACTGTTTAAGGGGAGACAGCAGTGGAACTATGTAACTTTATATGGAAAAGAAATATCTTTGCTATTTCTTTCTATATCATGAATTGGTACTATGTAAATACTTCGTTAATGATCGGGTGATCCGAAATAATAACCGAATGGCATAGAAATAGCAAGAGGTCATACTTGATGACGAACACGGGCAAGAGATGGTGACCTTGTTTGGTGAGAGCAGTGGCATGGTTGTTTTTGAATTTGCGGATTCGGACGTGGGTGTTCCGCAGGGTCCTGTTTGGGTCCCTTTCTCTTTCTGGTCTAAAATGACTTAAAAGGGTAAGCTTGTTTAGTGAGGGCGATTACATGGTTGTTCCTGAATCTGTGGATTTGGACGAGGGTGTTCTCAGGGTTCCGTTTTGGGTCTTCTGTTTTTTCTTTTTGATCGACGTAAATGACTTGGTGGATTTCTTTGCGATTGGGTACTTTAGTAAAGTTTAAATAAATATAAATGTATAAATATACAGGGTGTCTCCCCGTTGACTTGCATAACTTCATAGGGTTATTCCTCGTATCAAAATTAGCAAAACACTTTCATTCAGCATGGGTCCAATTCTCAACCGTTTTCTAGATATATGGGTGGTCAAAAACGCTGAAAGTCACTGGTTACGGTAACTAATTTAGATGAATCATGGACGCATTTGGCTCGACTGGTAACTTATTTAGATCCAATGTACTTGACGTAGGCTTTTTGACAGTTGTCATGTAAGCAGTTTTGTTGTATTTTTGACAGTTTTGGATTTCGCTCGTAGAACCTTTAAAAATGCCTATTTTTACGAAGGTACGCTGTAAATCTACAACTCAAAATGGAGAAATTACATTTCAACAAATCCCACTTGGCAAAATAACATAACTATAACGTCGTCCAAATGTTATCTTGTAACGCGAAATGTTACAAAAATATATACAATGTACCACATGCAGTAACATTTCTACGACTGTTTAATGTCCGCCTAAGCGATGTTACGAAACAATATTTTCCAGTAATGTTAATACGAGGTCTTCGAGTAATATTACTTTAGCATGACGATTAATGTTGAAGTATAGCTCTTCCGTAACATTTCTCATATGTTAAAGAGAAATATTGATACAGTGTGGCAATTAAATGTTTCTATAAATATATCTACGCTAATGTTTCTATTAGGATCTTTTATTTACTCCAAAAGTTCTTGCTGTATTATACAAGAAACATGAT
Source organism: Protaetia brevitarsis (assembly GCA_004143645.1). NCBI lineage: Eukaryota > Metazoa > Arthropoda > Insecta > Coleoptera > Scarabaeidae > Protaetia > Protaetia brevitarsis. The sequence continues at coordinate 160,192 of RXPK01000038.1, read as the reverse complement.
GTTGAGGTTTATCGAGAGGTTATATTAATTAATATAAAACGGAATCTCAATCAGTCTTATTGAAATTCATTGTTAATATTATAATTTCATGTTACACTCGATAGATCGGGCCTCTCTGTTTATACGAATTTGCAAATGTCGTAACATTCCTTGTAATGATTCACCTTGTAAATATGGCAATGTTACAACTAAATATTACCTCAACATTTCTGACAACAAAGTCTTGTTTTTGCAACATTGTTTTAAAATATTTTTTCCTGATTACATTGAAATGTTACTGTAATGGCCTGCAATATTTCTATCATTATTTAATGTTGCTGCAAAATTTCAGTAACATGTTTTTGTTTAACATCGCTGTCTAGTAAATAATGTAATATTACTGGGATATCTGCAACATTACTTGCCAAGTGGGATTATTTCTTTGATTCTATAAAACATATTAGAAAGCTAATTATAATATTATTATGAAACATGATTATAATAAATACGGCGACCTTTAGTCTCAATACATCTACAGTAACAAATCACAAAATAACACACAAAAGCTTATATTCCTTCATACGCAACAATAGCGCCGACCTCTCTGCCACGGAGATGGCGCGCTTTTATTCGCACGAGTATCCAGCGCCTATTTTGAATAAAGAGCGAGCGAGTTACCTCTATAAAATTCCGAACAATAACTGCGAAAGTCCCCGCGCGCAATTCCAGCGGTCGGAGTTTGTTTTATCCGCGATCCTTTTATATAAAGATTGGCCCCAAACGGAAATGAGATCCGTACGAGTGGGTCAACCACGGTAAGATTCGTTCCGTTTATGACCATCACGGTGTATGGGATCGTTATTAAGGATGAGCAGGACGAGAATGAGGGTTGGAGAAATACGTGACTTGACCGAATACGTTTATGTTACGGGCCACTGCGTCATTATAACGCTAAAAATTATTGAGGATTGAATTGAAGGTTATGTATTAAATGGAAAATCAGTGGTTAGTCCTTTCCATTCGTCTTCTATTTATCGAAGGTCTTTAAATGACTACATGTCCCACGCTTTCGGCATTGATGTGCCATCCGCAGTTCATAATTGTGCTACAAAGTGCATTGATACTTTGTTATGATTTTGTTTTCATCTTTTAATTTCCCGTGGCGTTTCTAAGACCTGAGGAAGGCACTTTAATGTCGAAACAAGTACATAGTAATCTTAAAAGATATTAAAATTAAATAAAATGGAATGGAAAGGACTAACTACTGATTTCCGGTTTCATATATAAAGTCCATTCGATAGAATAATATAATTTGAAAAATAATATTTTAACAATTCTCAATTTTGAAAAATTAAAAGAAAAATAAACATTGTGAAAAAGAGGAAAAAAATTGAAAAAATTAAAAACTGTTAAGAGATTGAAAAAAAAATTAAATGAAAAAATTAAAAAAAGCTTGAATAAAAAATTAAAAACTAAAAAAAAATTGTGAAAGATAAAAAGCTTGAAGCAATTTTCGAAAAACTAACAAAAAATAAACAGAAAAAGGGTGAAAAAAATAGAAAAAAATAGAAACTGTTAACGATGTTATAAAAAAGTTCAAAATTGCTAAAAAAATGTTTAAAAATAGTGAAATAATGAAAAGGAAGAAATGAAAAAGTTAAAAAAGCAAACAAATACAAAAAAAATAAAAAATAGAAAAATGTTTTAACAAAGTATAAAAGTGAATCAATCGTTAAACAAGAAAAAAAACAAATAAATGTAAAAAAGAGTTAAACACGAAAAAAAGGATAAAAAAGTAGGAAAATAAAAAAGCTAAAAAAATGTTAAGAGAAAAAAGTTTGAAAGAAAAATTCTAAAAAGCTTAAATAACGGAAAAGAATAAAAAAATGTTTAAAAAATATAAAAAAGTATAAAATGTAGAAAGTGGTGCAAATTTCGAAGAGTTAAAAAAATGAAAAAGGTAAAAAAACTGAAAAGTTTAAAAAACCAAAAAGCTAAAAAATAAAACTGCTAAAGAGAAAAAAAAATTAAAGAAACGAAAAAGAATTTAAAAAAGTATATTTAAAAAAAATTAAAAAAAACTAGAAAATGTAGAAAGGGGTGCAGAGTTCGGAGAAAATTTTAAAAAAGTTAAGAAAAGCATAAACCTGAAAGAATTGTTTAAATTGTTTACTAATGTAAAAAAAGAGTTAAAAAACGGAAAGAAGAGTAAAAAGTGCGAACAAGGAAAAAAATGAAAATGTTGAAAAGTAAAAAAAAAACGGAGAAAAAATAAAAAAATTAAAAAGGGTTGCAGACTTCCGAAAAAGTTTAAAAATCAAAAAAAGATCAAAAAAATAAAAGCAAAAAATAAGATGTTAAAAAGTTTAAAAAAACTGAAAAAAATAAAACAAAAAATGTAAAAGAAAAAATAAACAAATGTAGAAAAGGGGTAGAAAAGTTTAAAAAGACAATGTTTGAAATATATAAAAAAATGAAAAACGTTCACGAGAAAATTAAACAATTTAAAAAAAAATTAAAAAACGGAGTAAAAATAAAAAAAAATTAAAAAGGGGTGCAGACTTCCGAAAAAGTTGAGAAATCAAGAAAAGGTCAAAAAAAAAAAAAAAAAAAAATAACGTTAAAAAGGTAAAAAAAAACTGAAAAAAAACAAAAAATGTAAAAGAATAAAAAATGAACAAATGTAGAAAAGTTGAAAGACAATGTTTGAAATATATAAAAAAAATGAAAAACGTTTACGAGAAAATTAAGCAATATTCAAAAAATTAAAAAAAAAATACCAAAAAAGAGTAAAGCCTGCGTCACTATCATCTATTTCGAAGGTCTGCAAAAAAAGGATAGTTATTTATAAATCCTTCCCGTAATTTTATAAAATATAACAAAGAAATACGCAACCAATCATACACTATTGTTCACCTTTAGCTGGATTCTCCTATGAAATAAAATTAATAAAAAAGAATAAAAAACACACAAACGCATATAACATCCAATTTTAACATAATCTTCGATCAGCGTACGTAAAAACGCTGACGCATTTCGCTCATCAATATTGATAGCAAACAAGCCGGAAAATTTAACACCTCTGGCAGCTTCGGCAGCACCGTCCGTGCGTCATCTAACAGGGATATTATTAATATCAACCGGGACAGGTAATAATTTCACGGCTTCTCTTCTCTTCGCATCGCGTCGACTAACTATCCGATCGTCAAACCCAGTAGTCACTCCTATCAGCATCACGAAGAGGGTATCGACGAAATCCCTAAAATAATGCGCGGGCACGTCCTAATTACCTATCACTCCTTGCTAGCGCGTCTAATTTGTATGCGGGAGCGTTCGCGAGATGGCGGTAGTGGCGGCGCGGCGCGGCCCTGTTAATTTTAATAAACAAGTTGTACTACATTCGAGAGGTTACACAGCACAAGCACTTGGCGCGTCGAGCGGGAGATGTTGGATGTGTCGGTAGTATAAAATGAAGGGGGCGGGAGCCGGGGGATTCTGTATAAAGCACTGCGGGGTCGTTACGTGACTAGAAGAAAGGTTCTGTTCCCGGCGAAGTACGCTGTGGATTATGCATAGGGGTGTTCTTGTTGCTGCAACACGTAAAGGGTTATACACACGGAAAAATGCAGTCTGAATTTAAAGTAAAATATTGTTTTAACACGATTTTCTTATAGAGAAAATAAAATATTTTTTTTAATAATAAATAAGTGTTTCAAAATGAATTACATTTTAATAGTTAGCAATTACGCAGCTTTTTACAGGTAAAAATTAACAAATCAATGTGTTTCTGCTATTAACTGTAATAGAAAGAAAATTTTTCTTGGGAAACAATTCCTCCTAATTATTACAGTTAATAGCAGAAATACATTAATTTGCCAATTGTATTTGTTATTAATTTCATCACACATCGCTCGACGATCAATTTTGACAGTGACAGGTGGATAACCTATACAGGGTGACCCTAACAGCCAGAAATATCACATAGATATTTTTTAAAATATATTTTATAAATATTTTTCGTGAGAGGTTTTTGAATATATTTTTCATATTTTTTTCTAAATATAGATAAAATATTGAATTAAATATTTATTCCATATTTTAAAATTAATGTAAGCGCTATTATTTTTCTAAAATATTTGTAAAATATTTATATGAAAATTGAGATTTTTTTAAGCAATCTATTTAATTTGTCAAAATGAACTAAAATTATTCTTGGTTATTTAGAATGTGTAACGTCGATAACGAAAAGTTGAAACATACATAGAGTTGTCTAAAAGGCAAGAACTTGTTTTTTCACGCTCACCATACAAGTTAATAATCAATAATTCTGGCATCTTTTAAGGCATACTGAAGGTTTATCAAATTAATCACTATTTTTTAATTTGAAGTGTTCTAAATAAAAAACAAACGTATTTATTATCATTTTATTTGAATAAGCCGATAAAAATGAAAAAAACTCATTCTTAAGTCTAGCCTTGGCTGGTGCCAGGTACAACCCTATGGCTTTTTTCATATCTTCGGTAGTGGCGCTCTCATGGCGTTTCCTTGTGGCCTCTAAAACAATGCCAATTGTATTAGATCATAACATGAATAAAACATTCGTACAACATTATCAACACCTACTAATACATTTGGAGCATTTTACATAATTGGAGTGGTAGTTACATTCTAATACTTACGATACTTATTTTTACTTTATTTCATAATATTTGAAAACATTCTACGTACAAACAATAAAACAACACAACGTATTCTAACCTCTATTTGAGGTTATGACGCTTATCTACCGAGATGAATCTCTTAGGCAAATCAACTAGAAATTTATCTGGTAGATGCAGTACATATATGATGCATAAAATGTCTACAATTATATTATTAAACGATTTCTGTACATAGCGATATTGAGTATTCCAATTATCTTATAAATGCCATGACATGTTCAAAGTTTTGCTTACCTCGTAGTCATCACAAACACTAAAACACACCCCGCAACAATTAATTACACAGTTAACCCTAATCTGCCCTAATCGTATACTATTATAAACTATAACATGTAACGGACGAACGAATGAAAACGTTGATGATACGCACGTGCGCGTATGCATTCTATGTACCTAATCCATAGACGCATAAACAATACTAAATCATATAACACCGGCACCGTAATGAGTAGAGGTGTTGTGTTGACGTTCGCAACTTACAAATATTACAATAATATAATACAAAACGCAGATATATTAATAGAAAAGTTACAGCGCTCAACTTAGATACTAATTAAATCATATTAGATATATATTATCTAATTTAATCTTTAAACTATCATTTTAAATAGGTACATACCTACTTAATATGTATGCATATTTTACCCATTTTATATTATTCGTCCTACGCACCAAATGTACAAAAGCAAAAATTCAAACTTTTTTTTTATATGAAATAAATATTTACAGAAATACAAAGCAAAATATTCTTGCAGAGTTATGAAAAATATATTGAGAAAACATTTGCAATAAAATATTATTAATGCTACATAACATGTATACTCTTTAAATGTTTCCTAATATATTTTCTATAATATATTTTATGCATATTATATTAATATAACTAATATTCAAAAAAGATTTAATATTTTTTAAATATTTATAAAATATGAAATAAATATAGTTGGTCACTGGGGGAGCTTTTTATCTTGAGACAACGGAATATCTCTAAAACACTGCATCAAATCAAAAAAAAGATCTTAATAAGATTTGTTATAATGTAGGGAGCTCACTCAATCGTGCCGAACTCGATCTCCCCCTCCCCCCCCTCCAGAGTGAGAGGGGGAACAATTTTGAAATCTTAAATGGGAACCCCCATTTTTTATTGCAGATTCGGATCCTACGCCATCAAATATGTAGTTTTTGTTTGAAACTTTTTTTTTCGATTCGTAACAGATTGCGCTGTAATCGCAAAAAAAAACATGATTGTGAACGTCTAGAAAAAATACACAAAACAGAAGCAAGCAAACGTGATTGTGTTTTTTTTTTATTTTAACATTAACTAACATTTTTCAAAAAGCCATGTGTTTGAAACTGTGCCCCTTCACTTCGATACATTTATTTATTCGCAATTGAAATGCTATTCAACGATACAAAACCGTACTTTATTCAGTACTTGACAAGCTGTGAACACTTACACATTGTCCGATCCCCATTTAGATTATTAATTATTAATCCAATACAAATCAGTTAGTGTTGAATATTCGAACACTAATGGAAGCTATAACATTACAAGAGAGAATTGAAATAATTAACATCTATGGAGAAAGTGGTAGGAATATCGATGATGCTGTTAATCCTTATTCACAACGTTTTCCCGACAAGGTGGGATCGCGCGCTTCTTTTTACCGAGTCGTTCAACAGTTCTCGAGCGAAGGAACTGTACAACCAAGAAAACGTAATCGCCGAAAAACAATTGCTGGAGAAAATAATGAAATCGCGGTATTAGCTGCAATTATCCGCACATTAGTACTCGAGAAATAGCTCGCGGATCAGGAATTTCTCAGTTCACTATCTGCCAATATTGAAGCGTAGGAAATATCATCCATTTAGAGTTTCCATGCATCAAGAACTTCATGGCGATGGTTTTCAAAATCGAATAATAATAATAATAGACATTTATTTGCCCAACAGGTAACCCCAATTACAGGACAAAAATATGTATAATATGTGAATACATATAACAACGAATACGATTTTGTCAACGGGCGCTTCAACGAATACAAGATAATCCCATTTTTTTTTGCTCGAGTATTATTTTCTGACGAGGCGACATTCACAAATCACGGTACGGTAAATCGGCACAACATGCATTACTGGAGTATGGAAAATCCCCATTGGTTGCGCCAAGTTGAACATTAACATCCTTGGAACGTAAATGTTTAGTGTGGAATAATTGGCAATAAGCTTATTATTTCTTCTTGAGCTAAAAATGTTATTGTTGTACTATTGTCTCATATAACTTATATATGTTGTATTTTGAAAACTTTTACACATTGCTATGTACCTTTTATTTACAATGTCCATACCTTATGGTAAATGACAATAAAGCTTATTTATTTATTTATTATTGGTCCATATTTCATCGATGGAAACTTAAATGGTGAACAAATATCGAAACATCTTGCAAAACGAACTTCCAGTGTTACTTGAAGACCTTCCCTTGGACATACGACAAACAATGTGGTTTCAACTTGACGGTTGTCCAGCACATTATTCAAGAATAGCACGAGAAGTATTAAATCGAGCCTACAATCGTCGATGAATCGGAAGAGGTGGTCCAGTGTTTTGGCCTGCAAGACCGCCAGATCTTACTTCCCCTGACTTCTTTTTGTGGGGCCACTTAAAGTCTGAAGTTTATACAGAAGTGTCAACCACGAGGGGAAACATGATTGAGCGAATCACCAACGCTGTGTTAAGGATTACGCCGGAAACACTTCTCAGTTGTGTGCAATCATTCCAATTGCGAATAAATAAATGTATCGAAGTGGAAGGGCACATTTTCGAACACATTTTCTGAAATGGGTATGATAATATAATTGTAGGAGAAACTCATGATCACGTAGATGTAATTCATTTTGAAACAATCTGTATAATTATTGTTGGTAAACAACTGAAGTCCTTGCTGTTTTTATATCGTCAGATCCTGTATAACATATTCCAACCTCTCCAGAGCATTTGATGTCTTATAAACTTGAATGATATTCTAATCTTACGCTGAATCGGCTCACGTAAAATTTCCATCACGAACCCCCCGGAACAGAAAACACATCTTTGGCGTAGCGACAGTTTAAAAAGCGTTTCAATTTATTTTCCAACCACCTTTTCCTCCATATACCCTCATATCTTGGAGATCCGCACTCCTGCAGACTGCGCCAATCGAACCGAACTATTGTCAGACGTTACCGTCATCTGTCACATCTAAACGGTATTAATCACCGCCGCATTCCCCACGGGGGGAGGGGGGAGGGGGGGGGGGGGTGGGGAGTTTTGAGGCTCGCTTTTAGAGTGTAACGGCCCGCGAAAACATTGATTTTAACTCGGCGAGTCTGCGACGACAGAACTTTAACGAGACCGACTGCGTTTAACCGCGATTTTTGTTTCCGCTGACTGCGCGAAAGTACGATGGTATCATTGCCTGGAAAAGTTAGTAACGGTTTGGGTTGATGTTTTCAGGGGAGGAGGGGGAGGGGCTTTTAACAATGGTTTCGGGATTAGGCTCCGATGAGATGCGAGGATGTTTTTGTGGTAAGGATTTGATGTGTTTATGCCGAACCGTGCTGACATGTTTTGACGTTATGCCCCATTAGAGGAACTTTGTTCCTCGACGCTAACGTAGGAGCTATTAAATCGACAATGACGTGGAATATTTTTCTGGGTAATCGTATGGAAATTACAGTCATTACAGTGGTAAATTGATACGAAATTAGGGCGAAGAATAAATGACAGATAAGGAAGTTATGGGGGAAAAAGCATGATCTGAAGAGGAGATTGAAATTAAGATTACATTTCTATCTTCTCTATTATAATCACTGTGAGCATCTATAGCAGATTTGGATGGATGATAACGTAAAAGCTTTAAGGAATGGGGTGCGAAAAAAAATGCCCTTCAACAGGTGATTAATGGCATTTGTAGCTGATGCAGTAGTATAAAATCCACTCGGATTTTATACTACTGCAGTCACAATAGTATTGTTCTCCATGAAGATGGCAGTATAGCACTTAATGTCACTTGTACATATCTGCAGATAATATCAAATTGCTATTTTGATATGACACTAAGCCGGAATCCGCATTCCCGAAAAGATTATTCATAGTTGCAAAGCATTTACATCAATATCAGAATTCAAATCTTAGAATAGAGAAAATTTTGCAGGTTAAGTAAAATTTTAGTTCGGATATTGGTACTAACAAAAACAATATAACATAATAACAGGCACCATGATGGTGTGTAACATTAAACGTAATATAATTACAAGGTAAGAAAATATATACACTCTAATAAAAGTTTGAAAAAGGAATTATAAAATACAAAAGAAAAAACGTTACTAAATTGAGTGATGTTCATGGTGATTTAAACTTAAATATCATTTAAAATCGGTACTACTTAAAAAAGAATATTTTGCAATAGGTGTATAATAAGTGCTGTTTTAATTGCATAACCATGCATTATTTAGTATTTTTTATTGGCTTTTCTTCTTTTCAAGTTTACCGTGTCCATATGCAACATATTCATTCTAAATACGCTTCTATCCCGACCGTCCTTTACCGGGATCGTAGCAAACTCCGCCAAAACCGAATCGTCCTCCCTGACCTGACTACATATCGTAGTCGTCCTTTGGGTGTGACACGACAATACCATTCTCCGTTTCTGTAGGACTATAAATCGTAGTCGCCCTTTGGGTGTGACTTCGGCAATAGTTTTTTCCGATCCTGTTTGATAATAGGCTGCGGTCGCCTCGCGGCCGTGACAAAGCGTAATCTTAACAAATACGTACACGCCCACTTCACTAGATGCTCAACTGTCTCCTCATCCTCCAAACATGGTCGGCATTCAGTCTCGTCAGAGAGCCCGATTCTGACCTCTAAAAGCAGAGACAATCACCTTGACGGAAATGACTTAGCGCTGCCCAAATCTAGATAAACTTTATAACAAACTCCGAAAACATTTGAAAAATCTTCCACGTGGATGTTTTCAGCGCCATATACGTGAACTATTGGTGGTGAATGGGTAAATTTTTAAATCGTAAATTCATCTAGTAATATCTTGTTTATTCTTTCCATTTAATTATTCTATATCATCATCATCACTATTATTTTTAATTGTATTTTACTTTTACCTTTATTATAATAGCTTTATTATGGTTGCTGTCATTATTACCTCTCGGTATAATTATTCTCGGTGTGAGAATACTATTATCACTATTATCATTTTTATCATTCTCATTATTTATAGTTATTCTGATTATTACATTTTAAATTTTATTATAACTAACAGCTTCTTGCGGGTTTCGCCGTGTGTCAAAACTTTCGCTCGACGTTTCGCTGTTCATACTGACCAGTTCAGTTATCCTGAAGAAGCTGTCAGTATGAACAGCGAAACGTCGAGCGAAAGTTTTGACACACGGCGAAACCCGCAAGAAGCTGTTAGTTATAGTTACACCGGCCGTGAAAGCCTACGCAGTGTTTAAATTTTATTATTAATAATCTGTTATTAGAATAATTTCCTTTCCTCCAGGGTAGTCTATTTTGTTTTTTTTTTTGCTGATGTTTTCTATGCCTTTGTACTTTTGTGGTTTTTGGAAAAAAAAAGTTTATTTTACTTTAATCTTTTGTCTCGTGTTCGGTTGTGGTTAGTAGTCGCTCCTAGGCCGTGGCACGACACAACCCTTCGCTCCTCATTCAATTGCCGTTACGTAATCGCCGCGCGGGCGTGATACGGCGCGTAATCTTCGTTCATTTTTTCTCCCGTTGAGCCATAGTTCGTAGTTGCCCCTAAGGCCTGATACGATGTACGACAAGTTTCACCATTACAGGCATAAAATCCGCACTTAGCATCCGGTATTTATAAGGTAAGATTGCTCTTTTTTATTTTATTTTTTTTTTATTTTATTTCATTCTGAGAAATTAACAGGGCAAAGCCCCAAAATATTTCCCCTGCTAATATACAATAACATAAAAATAAAACACAAATGAAAGCAGTGCAATAATTACAGGCGAAATAGTAACATACTATTAGCTAAGTGTTTAATTAAAGTTACTCAGAGCTAACTTAAACAGTAACGACCAAATATTTAATAAAGTAAAGCATTAATTAAATCACAAAATTATTAGAAATTTTATGAATGTTTTATCTTAAAGAGGTAATATTGATAATGGTAATGATAGAAGTAGTGCTAACCATTGTATAACAGAAAGATGATAAACAATCCGTAAGATTAGATAAAAATTTATAACGACTATATAAAGGATGAAGAAGATGAGGAAGGCATCCGGAGCAGACTGAAAATATAGACTTAAATTTAAGCATGGAGGAGCAACAATGTCGACCCTATTGAATCTTGTGTTATATGTATTACATAACCTATAGATGGGAGAGTTATCCAACCACACGTACTGCGTGTACTGATGGTACCGCAATAAATGAAAAGTGAAAATTTTAAAAATAAAAAAAAAATCTAGCTAACTCAAGGATGAAAATATTAAAAGGCGCAAAAGAGCTACTTAACCTTCGGGTTATTCTCACAATTGAACTAATCATGAAAAATAAAATGTGGGCGTAAGTAATCAAAAATAAACGAACTGAATTGTCATGACGTTAACATTCATTAAATTTATTTTATTAAAAAGAAAAGAAAAACATTTTATTACAATTATGGCAGAAACAAAACCCATGAATTGTAGATTCTGGCCAAAAATGCAAAAACTGCATTAGATCTACAATTAAAAGGGACAAAGGCAAATCCTTCAACAAACAAGAAGATAGATTTATTCTAGAAGAAAATCCTATTTCACAAAAATCCACGAAGTTTAAAATTTAAAACGCAGACAAATTGATTTCTAACCGTGGACAAAACAAGTGTTATTTATAACATTGTAATTAATCACAAGCACAATGCTTCTTTTCACCTACACCGTGGTGATTAACTATTAAAAAACAAATCAGTAAACTTGAAAACGGAAAATTTAAACTCTGAACTAAAAAAAATATCTTCTAAAACAAATATAATCTTACATCCGACTTGTGTACACACTAAAATACAACAGCAATTATTAATTAAAGAGTTCCTTGAAGGATGAGAAAATTTCAAATTAAACGAATAACATTTTTTTACATAAAAATGAAATACAAAAAATGGCAGCAATAAAAGTAAATAACATGTGCTTACTCCACAATCTTTCAAGGAACTGAGTGCCTCTGGGTAACACGGTCGTATATATATAAAATTTACAATTGCGTGCCAAAGCAGCGCATGAATCGCAAAGAAAATGTCTAGAATATAAACTACAAATACAATACTGATGAACGCAATATTGAATGAAATTAATATACACAACTGAACAATTACATTAAATTTAACAAACAATTCTATTAACAAACTCTTTTCAAAATAAAATATTAACATTGTGGAAACTCATCGTTACATTGAAAAGATGATTGTATGAATAAATCAAATTTGAATTTTCGAAAACCGGGGTGCCAACCACAGCAGTACGTTGATAGACAAGTTGAAAACGTGAGTTCATTTCCTGCTTGCAAATCGAAATATTACGAAAATATGTTTTTGCTACGTTTGATTAATATTATACAAGATGAGTATATAATTTTTGGGCATATATTGTAACCTTGGCTATTGAATATAAGGAACGATATGTCAGATTCTGAAAATTATACATTTAACCCTTTGGCGAAAACTACAAAGGTTGAATCTTGTTGTTTTTTAATTGTTACATGTTTTTTTTTTTATTTTGGTACTGGTGACGTTTCAATTAACATATAATTGGATTACTGTCGTATTATAAATATTGTTTCATCTTAGGCTTGTTCATATATCAATAAGAGCTGCAAACCCTATCATTAGAAGATCTGCAATTTCCCACGTTCAAAACCTTGAGAGAAACTACTGCTTTTCGGTCAAAGATCCAGATAGTCCTTATTTACCATTCTCACAGAGGAGCCCTTCACAGACAAACACACCACATATCCAGAGATAGACAGATAACGCGTCCTAAGCAGAATCCATCCTCGAATAGAGGAGGTCTCGGGTCGGTTTTTGGAGACCTTTGATGTTTCGTATCCGCGCGTCAACCGTTAGCATTCCCAAGGCGACTGATACCGCCTGGCTCCTCATCCATTCCCGCGGAGAGTTTACGAATTTGTCGTCCGCACGTTGGCTAAGATTGCGTTCCGTCGCTTTCCGAGACGGAGCGCGGCAATTTATGAGCGAGGGCCTTAACTAATTCCGAGCTATACTTCTGGCCCTCGCTGGTGGCGTCTTTCCGATCGAGCTGTTCGGTCTCGAGCCGTATTTGTCGCCTCATTTCTGACGGTGGCGCTGGCTGCCTCGATTTCGGAGGAAAGAAAAAAAGACGAATCGATACGTGATTGCGTCTGTGTGCGGATTGAAAGATGAAAGGAATCGGGAAAAAGGTTAACCGTTCGGTTC